>CAMRHE010000983.1:0-85000 GCA_947044405.1 Leptodactylus fallax | reverse complement strand
TCCAGGCACTTGTCTCCATCTATTGGTCACCAGTGGTACTGCAGAAATTGTGGCTTACAGTTCTGTATATACGGACAGCGCACAGTACCACTTCTCTTGTCCTGTATACTGGTGTAATTCTCAGTATCTGCTCTTATTCTGTATATACGGACAGCGCACAGTACCACTTCTCTTGTCCTGTATACTAGGTGTAATTCTCAGTATCTGCTCTTATTCTGTATATACGGACAGTGCACAGTACCACTTCTCTTGTCCTGTATACTGGTGTAATTCTCAGTATCTGCTCTTATTCTGTATATACGGACAGTGCACAGTACCACTTCTCTTGTCCTGTATACTGGTGTAATTCTCAGTATCTGCTCTTATTCTGTATATACGGACAGCGCACAGTACCACTTCTCTTGTCCTGTATACTAGGTGTAATTCTCAGTATCTGCTCTTATTCTGTATATACGGACAGTGCACAGTACCACTTCTCTTGTCCTGTATACTGGTGTAATTCTCAGTATCTGCTCTTATTCTGTATATAAGGACAGTGCACAGTACGACTTCTCTTGTCCTGTATACTGGTGTAATTCTCAGTATCTGCTCTTATTCTGTATATACGGACAGCGCACAGTATCACTTCTCTTGTCCTGTATACTGGTGTAATTCTCAGTATCTGCTCTTATTCTGTATATAAGGACAGTGCACAGTACCACTTCTCTTGTCCTGTATACTGGTGTAATTCTCAGTATCTGCTCTTATTCTGTATCTATGGACAGTGCACAGTACCACTTTTCTTGTCCTGTATACTGGGTGTAATTCTCAGTATCTGCTCTTATTCTGTATATACGGACAGTGCACAGTACCACTTCTCTTGTCCTGTATACTGGTGTAATTCTCAGTATCTGCTCTTATTCTGTATATATGGACAGTGCACAGTACCACTTCTCTTGTCCTGTATACTGGGTGTAATTCTCAGTATCTGCTCTTATTCTGTATATACGGACAGTGCACAGTACCACTTCTCTTGTCCTGTATACTGGTGTAATTCTCAGTATCTGCTCTTATTCTGTATATAAGGACAGTGCACAGTACCACTTCTCTTGTCCTGTATACTGGTGTAATTCTCAGTATCTGCTCTTATTCTGTATCTATGGACAGTGCACAGTACCACTTCTCTTGTCCTGTATACTGGTGTAATTCTCAGTATCTGCTCTTATTCTGTATATACGGACAGTGCACAGTATCACTTCTCTTGTCCTGTATACTGGTGTAATTCTCAGTATCTGCTCTTATTCTGTATATACGGACAGTGCACAGTATCACTTCTCTTGTCCTGTATACTGGTGTAATTCTCAGTATCTGCTCTTATTCTGTATATAAGGACAGTGCACAGTACCACTTCTCTTGTCCTGTATACTGGGTATAATTCTCAGTATCTGCTCTTATTCTGTATATACGGACAGTGCACAGTACCACTTCTCTTGTCCTGTATACTGGGTATAATTCTCAGTATCTGCTCTTATTCTGTATATACGGACAGTGCACAGTACCACTTCTCTTGTCCTGTATACTGGTGTAATTCTCAGTATCTGCTCTTATTCTGTATATAAGGACAGTGCACAGTACCACTTCTCTTGTCCTGTATACTGGTGTAATTCTCAGTATCTGCTCTTATTCTGTATATACGGACAGTGCACAGTACCACTTCTCTTGTCCTGTATACTGGTGTAATTCTCAGTATCTGCTCTTATTCTGTATATACGGACAGTGCACAGTACCACTTCTCTTGTCCTGTATACTGGTGTAATTCTCAGTATCTGCTCTTATTCTGTATATAAGGACAGTGCACAGTACCACTTCTCTTGTCCTGTATACTGGTGTAATTCTCAGTATCTGCTCTTATCCTGTATATACGGACAGTGCACAGTACCACTTCTCTTGTCCTGTATACTGGTGTAATTCTCAGTATCTGCTCTTATTCTGTATATATGGACAGTGCACAGTACCACTTCTCCTGTCCTGTATACTGGTGTAATTCTCAGTATCTGCTCTTATTCTGTATATACGGACAGTGCACAGTACCACTTCTCTTGTCCTGTATACTGGTGTAATTCTCAGTATCTGCTCTTATTCTGTATATACGGACAGTGCACAGTACCACTTCTCTTGTCCTGTATACTGGTGTAATTCTCAGTATCTGCTCTTATTCTGTATATACGGACAGTGCACAGTACCACTTCTCTTGTCCTGTATACTGGTGTAATTCTCAGTATCTGCTCTTATTCTGTATATACGGACAGTGCACAGTACCACTTCTCTTGTCCTGTATACTGGTGTAATTCTCAGTACTTGCACTTATTCTGTATATAAGGACAGTGCACAGTACCACTTCTCTTGTCCTGTATATACTGGGTGTAATTCTCAGTATCTGCTCTTATTCTGTATATATGGACAGTGCACAGTACCACTTCTCTTGTCCTGTATACTGGTGTAATTCTCAGTATCTGCTCTTATTCTGTATATAAGGACAGTGCACAGTATCACTTCTCTTGTCCTGTATACTGGTGTAATTCTCAGTATCTGCTCTTATTCTGTATATACGGGCAGTGCACAGTACCACTTCTCTTGTCCTGTATACTGGTGTAATTCTCAGTATCTGCTCTTATTCTGTATATACGGGCAGTGCACAGTACCACTTCTCCTGTCCTGTATACTGGTGTAATTCTCAGTATCTGCTCTTATTCTGTATATAGGACACTGCACAGTACCACTTCTCTTGTCCTGTATACTGGTGTAATTCTCAGTATCTGCTCTTATTCTGTATATACGGACAGTGCACAGTACCACTTCTCTTGTCCTGTATACTGGGTGTAATTCTCAGTATCTGCTCTTATTCTGTATATACGGACAGTGCACAGTACCACTTCTCTTGTCCTGTATACTGGTGTAATTCTCAGTATCTGCTCTTATTCTGTATATACGGACAGTGCACAGTACCACTTCTCTTGTCCTGTATACTGGTGTAATTCTCAGTATCTGCTCTTATTCTGTATATAAGGACAGTGCACAGTACCACTTCTCTTGTCCTGTATACTGGTGTAATTCTCAGTATCTGCTCTTATCCTGTATATACGGACAGTGCACAGTACCACTTCTCTTGTCCTGTATACTGGTGTAATTCTCAGTATCTGCTCTTATTCTGTATATATGGACAGTGCACAGTACCACTTCTCATGTCCTGTATACTGGTGTAATTCTCAGTATCTGCTCTTATTCTGTATATACGGACAGTGCACAGTACCACTTCTCTTGTCCTGTATACTGGTGTAATTCTCAGTATCTGCTCTTATTCTGTATATAAGGACAGTGCACAGTACCACTTCTCTTGTCCTGTATACTGGTGTAATTCTCAGTATCTGCTCTTATCCTGTATATACGGACAGTGCACAGTACCACTTCTCTTGTCCTGTATACTGGTGTAATTCTCAGTATCTGCCCTTATTCTGTATATAGGACAGTGCACAGTACCACTTCTCTTGTCCTGTATACTGGTGTAATTCTCAGTATCTGCTCTTATTCTGTATATAAGGACAGTGCACAGTACCACTTCTCTTGTCCTGTATACTGGTGTAATTCTCAGTATCTGCTCTTATTCTGTATATACGGACAGTGCACAGTACCACTTCTCCTGTCCTGTATACTGGTGTAATTCTCAGTATCTGCTCTTATTCTGTATATACGGACAGTGCACAGTACCACTTCTCTTGTCCTGTATACTGGTGTAATTCTCAGTATCTGCTCTTATTCTGTATATACGGACAGTGCACAGTACCACTTCTCTTGTCCTGTATACTGGTGTAATTCTCAGTATCTGCTCTTATTCTGTATATACGGACAGTGCACAGTACCACTTCTCTTGTCCTGTATACTGGTGTAATTCTCAGTATCTGCTCTTATTCTGTATATATGGACAGTGCACAGTACCACTTCTCTTGTCCTGTATACTGGTGTAATTCTCAGTATCTGCTCTTATTCTGTATATAAGGACAGTGCACAGTATCACTTCTCTTGTCCTGTATACTGGTGTAATTCTCAGTATCTGCTCTTATTCTGTATATACGGGCAGTGCACAGTACCACTTCTCTTGTCCTGTATACTGGTGTAATTCTCAGTATCTGCTCTTATTCTGTATATACGGGCAGTGCACAGTACCACTTCTCCTGTCCTGTATACTGGTGTAATTCTCAGTATCTGCTCTTATTCTGTATATAGGACACTGCACAGTACCACTTCTCTTGTCCTGTATACTGGTGTAATTCTCAGTATCTGCTCTTATTCTGTATATACGGACAGTGCACAGTACCACTTCTCTTGTCCTGTATACTGGGTGTAATTCTCAGTATCTGCTCTTATTCTGTATATACGGACAGTGCACAGTACCACTTCTCTTGTCCTGTATACTGGTGTAATTCTCAGTATCTGCTCTTATTCTGTATATATGGACAGTGCACAGTACCACTTGTCCGGTAATGTATGCACAGTACGGTCATGTATGCACAATACCACTTCTCCGGTCATGTATGCACAGTACCACTTGTCCGGTCATGTATGCACAGTACCACTTGTCCGGTCATGTATGCACAGTACCACTTCTCCAGTCATGTATGCACAGTACCGCTTCTCTTGTCATGTATGCACAGTACCACTTCTCCAGTCATGTATGCACAGTACCACTTCTCCAGTCATGTATGCACAGTACCACTTCACTTGCTCAGTATGTTGGCTGTATCATCGACACATCCTCCGTCTGGCACGCGGTTTATGTACAGCGGTTGCTAGGGAGATGTAGGTGTGGCCATGACTTGGCTGCGGCCTCAGACTGACAGTGAGTTGCCGGAATCAGGTGAGTGTGCGTTTTCTGCACCATGCATTAACCCCTTGTGTGACAGCCATCTGAGCGTGAAACGTGTAAGCGCAGAGACTGCAGTCTTCCATCACACACATAGTAGGGGCATCAGGTTGGTAAATTGTCATGCCCAGCTAGGCACTAAGTGGGTGTCTCTGTAGCTCTTGCTTTGTGGGTGTTTCTCAGTAGGGATTGTATAGTTAGGGCTCTGTCACTGCACATACACATTAGACAAACATTTTTATGAAAATGGACAATTTCAGTCATATCGGACATTCACTTGGTAAAACCTAACAATGGAAAGATGTCGGTGTGTCTGAAGTTTTCTTCCTTTTCACGTGACAGTATTGACCTTAGGAATTGCTTATTTATTTATTATACTTACTTATATAGCGCCATCCTATTCCGCAGCGCTGTACAGACATTGTCAGTCACTGTCCCATATAGGACTCACAATCTACATTCCCTATCAGGATGTCTTTGGGGCCACTGCATCACAATAGGAATCGTTACGCATGATACAGTAATGGATGTATCCCAGTAGGGATCATTACACGCGTGTGACTCAGTAGTGAGTGCATCACAGTAGGGATCATTACCTATAACACAGTAGTGGATGTATCTCAGTAGGGATCATTACATGAGTGTGACTCAGTAGTGAGTGCATCACAGTAGGGATCATTACCTATGACACAGTAGTGGATGTATCTCAGTAGGGATCATTACATGAGTGTGACTCAGTAGTGAGTGCATCACAGTAGGGATCATTGCCTATGACACAGTAGTGGATGTATCTCAGTAGGGATCATTACGTATGACTTACTAGTTGATGTATCCCAGTAGGGATCGGTACGTGAGTGTGAATCAGTAGTGGATGTATCTCAGTAGGGATCGCTACATGAGTGTGACTCAGTAGTGGATCTATCTCAGTAGTGATCATTACAGGAGGCCGACTTAGTAGTGAATGCATCTCAGTAGGGATCATTACGTATGACTTACTAGTTGATGTATCCCAGTAGGGATCGGTACGTGAGTGTGAATCAGTAGTGGATGTATCTCAGTAGGGATCGCTACATGAGTGTGACTCAGTAGTGGATCTATCTCAGTAGTGATCATTACAGGAGGCCGACTTAGTAGTGAATGCATCTCAGTAGGGATCATTACGTGAGTGTGACTCAGTAGTGAATGCATCTCAGTAGGGATCATTACGTGAGTGTGACACAGTAGTGCATGTATCTCAGTAGGGATCATTATGTGATTGTGACACAGTAGTGGATGTATCTCAGTAGGGACCATAACGTGTGACTCAGTAGTGAGTGTGTCACTGTGGTGTTTAAGGAACTGGCCACAAATTCAGGCAATTGCATGTGGCCGAATAATTGGCCACCCACAGCAACCAACAGCACAAGTTTGTTGGTAAGGTCAGCTTCACAATGGTATATTTGGCGTTTTAAATACGGACCATAATTCGGCCAAACACCAAGCTTGGGCCTGGACTCCCAGCACACTGTAGTCTTGTTTTCAGTACATGACAGTCGTACCATGCGGAGACGGGGGCTCCTATTTCCATAGATGACTATGATGCTTGGACTCTGGATCCCTCCTCCATGTTCTGTTCGAGAACTATGACCTACATATAGTCCGTGTGAAGCCCGCCTAACACTGAGGTATCACCTACAAGCTTGTGCAGCCATTGGGAGTATGGCCATACCCTAAAGATCTAAATTTCTCCTTAGGGATTGCTTAGTGGTGGTGTCTCACTACGTATTCCTTAAAGGAATACTTTAGGTCTAGAAAAAGGCCTCCAAACCCACGCCACACTTGTTCATGAATATGAATGAGCTGCAATACCACACACAACCTGTGAACAGGTGTGGTGCTGTTATAAGAAGATATCCAGCTTAATGAGGCTTTGCTTAGCAGATTGGTAAGTGGCCATTTCTCAGAAGGAAAGTCTTAGCAGTCATTTATGAGATTACTGAGTAGCGGCCCAAACATGGCTCAGCAAACTAAACGCAACACGTTGGTTCAGTTGAGCCTTGTTCAGGCCAGTGAATCTGGTCAAGATATGGACCGTTTTTACCAGTCTGAATTTAGTAGCGTAAGACGTCTCTTAGTTTGCATGTCTCCGTAGGGAATCTCTGCCACCACTGCAGCCCTTCTTTCTATCTTCAAGCACCAGGCGTAATCTCGTGACCAGCAATGTGGACATGGACGCCGGTGGCTCAGAATCCACTATTCGCTCGTGCCTACCACACATGTACACCGATAGGGGGCAAGCTGTATCTGTATGGTGGGATGAAATCCGCTGACCCCAAAGAGCCTCCTCTTGATGACATTGTGACCTTTGACCCTGAACAGAACGCAGTGGAGAGTGTCACTCAGGGAGGTTTGTTCAGGAGTCACCATGATGCTGTAGTCCTCGGTGACAAGTGGCTATGTGTGGTGGGAGGATGGGATGGCTCACAGAGATTATCTTCAGTCCTCGGATACGACACAGAGACAAGAAAGTTGACATCGTGGGTAGAAATGCGGCCCAGTAACCCCCCGGCGGGGCTGAGCAGTCATACCTGCACCAAGATTTCAGACCATGAGCTCTGCGTGGTTGGCAGAGAGGGAGGACTACGGACACAAAGGAGATACGCCAGTGTATACACTCTACAGGTTGACACCAGTGCCAAGGCTTACCAGTAAGTAATACTGAGGTGTAGCCCTCACCCTAGTGTACCTCCTTCCTGCATGACTGTGATATTTGTCACCCAGCTTCATAGTTTATCAGTCTGCACCATTACGAAAGTCATATTCTATCCTACTGCTCTGTGTAGGTGACAGTCTTTCATGAATAGAAAGCCAAAACTGTAGTAATCTGTAGTCTCCGGGAAGACTGTCTCGCTGTATCTTATTTTATTGATAGGTCTTCAGTAATGTCTCATTGTCCAGGTATAAAGAAAAGGAATCCCGCACAGCGTCACGATCGGGGCACTCTGCTGTCCTCCTGCAGTCTGGCAGAAGAGATGGGTGGTCGCTCTATGTATTTGGAGGACGAGAGTCAACTACCGTTGACTTTGTCGGTCACTGGAAGGCGGGAAAAATCCAGGTATTAGATCTACTTACATTGTGTGAGGGGGCTCTCCGATGATTGACCTTAACATCAGTCACAGTGGTTCTATATCTGAGTGGTTAGATACACCCGTTTAAGTTTCGTTGTCTCGGAGTTGTTAGATATAGACTTTTTTGTTATATAGTCTTCGACAGAGTAGATACACCCTTTTGTGTTGTCTCCTAGAGATTAAATAACCCTTCCAAGTAGATGAACACTTTCCACATTACGCTCAACCCAAACATTTTGTCTCCATTCACCAGGACGACACGACTCCCTGTTCCGGTTTATCAGAGCAATTGTTTCGACTTGTTGCTTCAGAAAAAGCCAAACCAGAAGCTCCTAAGAGCCTTCGGCATCACTCCTGCTCTGTCATTGGGCCATTTCTTGTAGTTTTTGGTGGGGAGACCCTCGGTAGGAGCCGTGATCCCGTCTGTAATGACCTCTACGTCTGTGACACACGTGAGTTTTCTAATAACAGTCCTCAGGTTCAGTGGTCGGTGTCGTGGGGTAAGATTTAAGTCAGGTTACGTTGACTCTTACCTTCGCTGACCTAATAACCTGATGAGGCTTGTACCCCTATATCAGGACTGCCTTTTTTTTTTTTTACAGGCCGCACCCCAATAAGCTGGTTCCGTTTCCCCGGATCCGATCCTCTCCACAAAAGATTCGGCCACCGGACCTGTCTGCTTAACGACCACCTCTACCTGGTGGGTGGATTTGGTGCCAATGGCAAAACACCATGCCCTAAGATCTCCAGACTAGACTTTCTATAAGTAGAGCATGGTCTCTCCTGTCTCACCAGTCTACAAAAACTTGCAATATTTTGGTAATGTAAAAAAGACATGGTTCCACTTCTAAACTACAAGATGCATGGGTGAAAACAGACGATTTGGCAACCTTTGATCGAAGAACACGAAAGATCTGTCCCAATAGTCACGTTTTCCCGTCATTGTGATTGTTCTTCTTCCGTCCTCTTTCCGATGATAGACACCAGTTTACACAAGGAGCAACATAGGACAATCTTTAGGTCATCATAAGAAATCTGGTCAACAGCAAGTAAAATGGCTGATCACGCAATTGCCGTGCTTGTTGACCTGATGGGACATGTTCTGGATAGATAAGTAATAAAAGAATAAAAATGACACGAAAGCCACGGGTTCTTTCTTGAAGACAACCTTTTCACGAGAGTTGCTCAGAACTGATGGAGATAACATTTAAGCTGGCCATACACATTAGATATATGTTGGCCAAACCCATCAAATTGGTGGAAGGAGCTGACCATCTAATGTCTACGGTGGCCTCCAGACTCAGGAGATGAGGATAGTATTTTATCTGTTCTATCCAATTGTGTTCCAGGAGATAAGTCACTGCTAGAGCTTTAAGCACTGCCTACCTCCCCGTGGTGAATGCATGCACTGTTCAGCCGAGTATGCGTGTATATTGAGGATAGAATGAGTTGGGAGACATGGCTCAGCTTGACAGTTGTTTAATAAAATACTGTAAATATAGTGACATTAACCTTCAGGATAGGACAGATATTAGGTAATTCATCCTTACTGGTGAAGTCATCAAAAAAAAAAATCCATAAAAAGTTCTGTGCAATAAACAGTGGCCTGTAGGTGTCACTGCTGGTACCACACCCTGAGACAAGGGTTAGTCAGCGACCATAAAATACCACAGCCACCAAGGTAAGAGTTTCAGCTAGGGATGGTTGAACTGGCTCTTAAGCTCTGTTCGCTACTAGATTTTTGGGGTTCACTACCCACAAATTGTTGTTATACTCTAGGGTCTCTTCAGAGTAATAATCGGAGGCCCAGGGGAGGTGTGGAAAAGTTAAAACCAATCATACTCACCTCTCTGGGCTTTGCCACGACATCCCATCTTTATCGTCTTCAGGCCTCCTGGGTGTCATCAGAGGCCCCGGGTCACCACTGAGGCCCAGTCACATTGGGGGCATCAACGTCCCGATGCTTCATGTCATGACGATGTCCTCATGTGACCACTGAGGCCCAATCACAGGCCTCAGCGGTGACCCCAGAGTATAATAAAGGCACTTCCGGTTTGGACTAAACAACTTCCTCCTCAACTTCTTAAATCAAAAAACCGCCATGCCACCTCACCTGTTCAGTGTGTCGTGTGCCAGACTTAAGGGTAATAAAGTATAGACACCCTGTAACCGCAACAACAAACTTTATTTAACAAAACAAAAACCCAAAATGAAACAAAAATAAAATACAGCGGACATGCCCAATGTGAACCCCGTGGTATTTTTTCTTTAGTATTAAAGGGATGCTGGCCGAGGTCTGTGACAGTAACCCAACTTCTGAGGTGCACAGTCCAGAGAGAAGAGTCCTGCGTTACCGGTGGAGGGGGCTCACGATCTGTCCTCCATTAAATAACAGTGATAAAGATGGCCGACCTGGGGAAGATCAGGATACCAGGACGCCGGCAGAAGTTGGTTTGCCGTCCCCGTTCTCCTTGGGTTGCTGCTTCTGGTCTTCCTCGCCCATGAGGCGGATGTTATGCTTTTCCCGGTACTCGTTCAGCTCGCGCCCCCTTGGTTTGCAGCTGCGTGCTCAGCGTCTCGATGATCTTATTGATCTGCAATGTGATTGATTACAATTACTTGATAACATTACTGATGAGCCCTTGCAGCTGTGGAACAACAAGCCCCAGCAGGTCCAGCCTTGATAGGTGATGGACATAGGTGAATCCTTACCTGCTCCTTATTATTCTCTAGAGCTGGGAGAACTTCCTTCACTGTCCGCTCCACCAAGACCCCTCCAACCATGCGATAACACTTCCTGGTCTGATCCACCTCCTTTAGAGTGTCAATCACCAATCTACAGAGCAGAACAAGGGGTTAATTATTTGTTACAGCGGCGGTGACATCACCGAGAATACAGCCTATCCATATACTAGAGAGCGTCAGTGACATCACTGAGAATACAGCCTATCCATATACTAGAGAGCGTCAGTGACATCACTGAGAATACAGCCTATCCATATACTAGAGAGCGGCGGTGACATCACTGAGAATACAGCCTATCCATATACTAGAGAGCGGCGGTGACATCACTGAGAATACAGCCTATCCATATACTAGAGATCAGCAGTGACATCACTGAGAATACAGCCTATCCATATACTAGAGATCAGCAGTGACATCACTGAGAATACAGCCTATCCATATACTAGAGATCAGCAGTGACATCACTGAGAATACAGCCTATCCATATACTAGAGAGCAGTGACATCACTGAGAATACAGCCTATCCATATACTAGAGATCAGCAGCGGTGACATCACTGAGAATACAGCCTATCCATATACTAGAGATCAGCAGTGACATCACTGAGAATACAGCCTATCCATATACTAGAGATCAGCAGTGACATCACTGAGAATACAGCCTATCCATATACTAGAGATCAGCAGCGGTGACATCACTGAGAATACAGCCTATCCATATACTAGAGAGCAGTGACATCACTGAGAATACAGCCTATCCATATACTAGAGATCAGTGACATCACTGAGAATACAGCCTATCCATATACTAGAGAGCAGTGACATCACTGAGAATACAGCCTATCCGTATACTAGAGAGCAGCAGTGACATCACTGAGAATACAGCCTATCCATATACTAGAGAGCAGTGACATCACTGAGAATACAGCCTATCCATATACTAGAGAGCAGTGACATCACTGAGTATACAGCCAATCCATATACTAGAGAGCAGTGACATCACTGAGTATACAGCCTATCCATATACTAGAGAGCGGCAGTGACATCACTGAGAATACAGCCTATCCATATACTAGAGAGCAGCAGTGACATCACTGAGTATACAGCCTATCCATATACTAGAGATCAGCAGTGACATCACTGAGAATACAGCCTATCCATATACTAGAGATCAGCAGTGACATCACTGAGAATACAGCCTATCCATATACTAGAGAGCGGCAGTGACATCACTGAGAATACAGCCTATCCATATACTAGAGATCAGCAGCGGTGACATCACTGAGAATACAGCCTATCCATATACTAGAGAGCAGTGACATCACTGAGAATACAGCCTATCCATATACTAGAGATCAGTGACATCACTGAGAATACAGCCTATCCATATACTAGAGAGCAGCAGTGACATCACTGAGAATACAGCCTATCCATATACTAGAGAGCAGTGACATCACTGAGAATACAGCCTATCCGTATACTAGAGAGCAGCAGTGACATCACTGAGAATACAGCCTATCCATATACTAGAGAGCAGTGACATCACTGAGAATACAGCCTATCCATATACTAGAGAGCAGTGACATCACTGAGAATACAGCCTATCCATATACTAGAGAGCAGTGACATTACTGAGAATACAGCCTATCCATATACTAGAGAGCAGTGACATCACTGAGTATACAGCCAATCCATATACTAGAGAGCAGTGACATCACTGAGTATACAGCCTATCCATATACTAGAGAGCGGCAGTGACATCACTGAGAATACAGCCTATCCATATACTAGAGAGCAGCAGTGACATCACTGAGTATACAGCCTATCCATATACTAGAGAGCAGCAGTGACATCACTGAGAATACAGCCTATCCATATACTAGAGAGCAGCGGTGACATCACTGAGCATACAGCCTATCCATATACTAGAGAGCAGCAGTGACATCACTGAGAATACAGCCTATCCATATACTAGAGAGCAGTGACATCACTGAGAATACAGCCTATCCATATACTAGAGAGCAGTGACATCACTGAGAATACAGCCTATCCATATACTAGAGAGCGGTGACATCACTGAGAATACAGCCTATCCATATACTAGAGAGCAGCAGTGACATCACTGAGAATACAGCCTATCCATATACTAGAGATCAGCAGTGACATCACTGAGAATACAGCCTATCCATATACTAGAGAGCGGTGACATCACTGAGAATACAGCCTATCCATATACTAGAGAGCGGTGACAGCACTGAGAATACAGCCTATCCATATAATAGAGATCAGCGGTGACATCACTGAGAATACAGCCTATCCATATACTAGAGAGCGGCAGTGACATCACTGAGAATACAGCCTATCCATATACTAGAGAGCAGTGACATCACTGAGAATACAGCCTATCCATATACTAGAGAGCAGCGGTGACATCACTGAGCATACAGCCTATCCATATACTAGAGAGCAGCAGTGACATCACTGAGAATACAGCCTATCCATATACTAGAGATCAGCAGTGACATCACTGAGAATACAGCCTATCCATATACTAGAGAGCAGTGACATCACTGAGAATACAGCCTATCCATATATTAGAGATCAGCAGTGACATCACTGAGAATACAGCCTATCCATATACTAGAGAGCGGCAGTGACATCACTGAGAATACAGCCTATCCATATACTAGAGAGCAGTGACATCACTGAGAATACAGCCTATCCATATACTAGACAGCGGCGGTGACATCACTGAGAATACAGCCTATCCATATACTAGAGAGCGGCAGTGACATCACTGAGAATACAGCCTATCCATATACTAGAGAGCGGCGGTGACATCACTGAGAATACAGCCTATCCATATACTAGAGAGCAGTGACATCACTGAGAATACAGCCTATCCATATAATAGAGATCAGCAGTGACATCACTGAGAATACAGCCTATCCATATACTAGAGAGCAGCGGTGACATCACTGAGAATACAGCCTATCCATATACTAGAGAGCAGCGGTGACATCACTGAGAATACAGCCTATCCATATACTAGATATACTATATTCATTAGAGAATGAGGTATTTAATATACTCACGTGTGTTCATTCAGCTCCATCTCGAGCTCCGCCGCCTTAGATGCTAGCCCTCTCTGTTCTTGCCGAAGGCGATTAAACCCGGCCACCACCTGAAGGGACAGAAGGAAAAGAAATTAACAAAATAGCAAATACTACAATCATTTACATCAGTGACATCACCTCTCTCCACATATAGTGATATATTACAGTAGTAATTGCACCACTTCTCTGGAATGTTCTATCCCGGACTATCTGATTAACCCCCAATTTCCACAGCTTCAAGCGTAAACTAAAGACACATCTTATCAGACAGGCCGATCACAACTCCTAATGTAAACCCTTCCGTAGTTAGAATCCCTAAAACGTCCCCTCCTCTGTTCACGCTCCCGCATTACCTCACAGGATATGAGGCCGTATCAGACTAACTTTATATGTCCGGGCACCATCTGCACGTTAAAGGACACGACTGACGGCTCATACAGCTTTATATATGTGTAATGGCAGTAACCTCTATTACACAATTGTCTGACCATTGTATAAGCAATGCTACCTCCGATGTCACCCCTGCTACCTCTTGCGTCACCCCCTCTACCTCATAGATTGTAAGCTCTTGTGTCACCTCCTCTACCTCATAGATTGTAAGCTCTTGTGTCACCTCTACCTCATAGATTGTAAGCTCTTGTGTCACCTCCTCTACCTCATAGATTGTAAGCTCTTGTGTCACCTCCTCTACCTCATAGATTGTAAGCTCTTGTGTCACCTCCTCTACCTCATAGATTGTAAGCTCTTGTGTCACCTCCTCTACCTCATAGATTGTAATCTCTTGTGTCACCTCCTCTACCTCATAGATTGTAAGCTCTTGTGTCACCTCTACCTCATAGATTGTAAGCTCTTGTGTCACCTCTACCTCATAGATTGTAAGCTCTTGTGTCACCTCTACCTCATAGATTGTAAGCTCTTGTGTCACCTCCTCTACCTCATAGATTGTAAGCTCTTGTCTCACCTCCTCTACCTCATAGATTGTAAGCTCTTGTGTCACCTCCTCTACCTCATAGATTGTAAGCTCTTGTGTCACCTCCTCTACCTCATAGATTGTAAGCTCTTGTGTCACCTCCTCTACCTCATAGATTGTAAGCTCTTGTGTCACCTCCTCTACCTCATAGATTGTAAGCTCTTGTGTCACCTCCTCTACCTCATAGATTGTAAGCTCTTGTGTCACCTCCTCTACCTCATAGATTGTAAGCTCCTGTGTCACCCCCTCTACCTCATAGATTGTAAGCTCTTGTGTCACCTCCTCTACCTCATAGATTGTAAGCTCTTGTGTCACCTCTACCTCATAGATTGTAAGCTCTTGTGTCACCTCCTCTACCTCATAGATTGTAAGCTCTTGTGTCACCCCCTCTACCTCATAGATTGTAAGCTCTTGTGTCACCCCCTCTACCTCATAGATTGTAAGCTCTTGTGTCACCTCTACCTCATAGATTGTAAGCTCTTGTGTCACCTCTACCTCATAGATTGTAAGCTCTTGTGTCACCTCTACCTCATAGATTGTAATCTCTTGTGTCACCTCCTCTACCTCATAGATTGTAAGCTCTTGTGTCACCTCCTCTACCTCATAGATTGTAAGCTCTTGTGTCACCTCCTCTACCTCATAGATTGTAAGCTCTTGTGTCACCTCCTCTACCTCATAGATTGTAAGCTCCTGTGTCACCCCCTCTACCTCATAGATTGTAAGCTCTTGTGTCACCTCCTCTACCTCATAGATTGTAAGCTCTTGTGTCACCTCTACCTCATAGATTGTAAGCTCTTGTGTCACCTCCTCTACCTCATAGATTGTAAGCTCTTGTGTCACCCCCTCTACCTCATAGATTGTAAGCTCTTGTGTCACCTCCTCTACCATATAGATTGTAAGCTCTTGTGTCACCCCCTCTACCTCATAGATTGTAAGCTCTTGTGTCACCTCTACCTCATAGATTGTAAGCTCTTGTGTCACCTCTACCTCATAGATTGTAAGCTCTTGTGTCACCTCTACCTCATAGATTGTAATCTCTTGTGTCACCTCCTCTACCTCATAGATTGTAAGCTCTTGTGTCACCTCCTCTACCTCATAGATTGTAAGCTCTTGTGTCACCTCCTCTACCTCATAGATTGTAAGCTCTTGTGTCACCTCTACCTGATAGATTGTAAGCTCTTGTGTCACCTCTACCTCATAGATTGTAAGCTCTTGTGTCACCTCCTCTACCTCATAGATTGTAAGCTCTTGTGTCACCTCCTCTACCTCATAGATTGTAAGCTCTTGTGTCACCTCTACCTCATAGATTGTAAGCTCTTCTGAGCAGGGCCCTCAGTCCCAGTGTGTGAATTGACTATTTCTTTGTAATGTATCTTTTTGTCAGTACTTGAACCCTACAACTTGTACATTGCTGCGGAATATGTTGGCGCTATATAAATAAAATGTATTATTATTATTATTAGTAGTGACAGCACCACTCTCCACATACAGTGCTGGCCAAAAGTATTGGCACCCCTGCAATTCTGTCAGATAATACTCAATTTCTTCCAGAAAATGATTGCAATCACAAATGCTTTGGTAATAATATCTTCATTTATTTTGCTTGCAATGAAAAAACACAAAAGAGAATGAAAAAAAAGTCAAATCATTGATCATTTTACACAAAACTCCAAAAATGGGCCGGACAAAAGTATTGGCACCCTCAGCCTAATACTTGGTCGCACAACCTTTAGACAAAATAACTGCGAACAACCGCTTCCGGTAACCATCAATGAGTTTCTTCCAATGCTCTGCTGGAATTTCTCCAGGTCCCTGAGATGTGAAGGGCGCCTTCTCCAAACTGCCATTGTGAGATCTCTCCTTGGGTGTTCTATGGGATTCAGGTCTGGACTCATTGCTGCCACTTTACAAGTCTCCAGTGCTTTCTCTCAAACCATTTTCTAGTGCTTTTTGAAGTGTGTTTTGGGTCATTGTCCTGCTGGAAGACCCATGACCTCTGAGGGAGACCCAGCTTTCTCACACTGGGCCCTACATTATGCTGCAGACTTCATAATGCCATGCACACGGTCAAGCAGTCCAGTGCCAGAGGCAGCAAAGCAACCCCAAAACATCAGGGAACCTCCGCCATGTCTGACTGTAGGGACCGTGTTCTTTTCTTTGAAGGCCTCTTTTTTTTTCCTGTAAACTCTATGTTGATGCCTTTTCCCAAAAAGCTCTACTTTTGTCTCATCTGACCAGAGAACATTCTTCCAAAAAGTTTTTGGCTCTCTCAGGTAAGTTTTGGCTTTTTTATGTCTCTGGGTCAGAAGTGGGGTCTTCCTGGGTATCCTACCATAGAGTCCCTTTTCATTCAGACGCCGACGGATAGTACGGGTTGTCACTGTTGTACCCTCGGACTGCAGGGCAGCTAGAACTTGTTTGGATGTTAGTCGAGGTTCTTTAGCCACCATCCGCACAATCTTTCTTTTCCGTCCACATCTAGGGAGGTTAGCCACAGTGCCATGGGCTTTACACTTCTTGATGACACTGCGCACGGTAGACACAGGAACATTCAGGTCTTTGTAGATGGACTTGTAGCCTTGAGATTGCTCATGCTTCCTCACAATTTTGCTTCTCAGACAGTTCTTTGGTCTTCTTTCTTTTCTCCATGCTCAATGTGGTACACACAAGGACACAGGACAGAGGTTGAGTCAACGTTAATCCATTTCAACTGGCTGCAAGTGTGATTTAGTTATTGCCACCACCTGTTATGTGCCACAGGTAAGTAACAGGCGCTGTTACTTACACAAATTAGAGAAGCATCACATGATTTTTCAAAGGGTGCCAATACTTTTGTCCACCCCCTTTTTTATGTTTGGTGTGGAATTATATCCAATTTGGCTTTTTGACAATTCTTTTTGTGGTTTTCCATTGACGACAAATTAAATGAAGATCTTATTACCAAAGCATTTGTGATTGCAATCATTTTCTGGAAGAAATTGAGTATTATCTGACAGAATTGCAGGGGTGCCAATACTTTTGGCCAGCACTGTATAGTGACATATTACAGCAGTGACATCACCGCTCTCCACATATAGTGATATATTACAGCAGTGACATCACCACTCTCCACATATAGTGATATATTACAGCAGTGACATCACCGCTCTCCACATATAGTGATATATTACAGCAGTGACATCACCGCTCTCCACATATAGTGATATATTACATCAGTGACATCACCGCTCTCCACATATAGTGATATATTACATCAGTGACATCACCGCTCTCCACATATAGTGATATATTACATCAGTGACATCACCGCTCTCCACATATAGTGATATATTACATCAGTGACATCACCGCTCTCCACATATAGTGATATATTACAGCAGTGACATCACCACTCTCCACATATAGTGATATATTACATCAGTGACATCACCGCTCTCCACATATAGTGATATATTACATCAGTGACATCACCGCTCTCCACATATAGTGATATATTACAGCAGTGACATCACCGCTCTCCACATATAGTTATATATTACAGCAGTGACATCACCACTCTCCACATATAGTGATATATTACATCAGTGACATCACCGCTCTCCACATATAGTGATATATTACATCAGTGACATCACCGCTCTCCACATATAGTGATATATTACAGCAGTGACATCACCACTCTCCCCATATAGTGATATATTACAGCAGTGACATCACCATTGTATACAGATAGATAGCAGCACTGTAATAACACACTCGGGTCACGCCTGTGACTGTAGACATGTGGGTGACACATGCCGACTCCCTGGAGAGGGCGGAGCCTCAGGACACGTGACAGTGGCGCAGTGTATATATAAGAGGTGAGATACAGGGTATATACACAGGAGGTGTGACCTGCTCCGCCGCTATCTGTTTCGCCGCCGCTGACGCCATCTTCCTTCTCCTCACACTTACAGCCGTTGCTCCGCGCACCGGAAACCCCGCAATCACGTGACTTCCGCCTGCGCTCCGGCCGTCATCTTGAGTGCTGGAAGGCGCCGGATGGTTGGCTGCGGACTGCTGCTGGGACGCCGGGGCTACGTCATCGCCGGGCTGTGGTGAGTGACGTCATCTGCCTATAGACCAGTTAATGACCCTAGAAGGCGGGGTGTGAGGGTGTAAGACTGTGTGGAAGGTGAGTATGTGCTGCTTCTGAGGGACTACAAGTCTCAGCCTGCCTGCTCTGGATTTGTAGAGACCCAGAAATGATAAAATAAGGGATTTAAGGGGGGTCTTTGTCTGAGTGTATACATAGGCGGCGGGTTTATACAGAGGGGCGGGGCTTGTAGTGATGGATGATTGACCCTGTTCACACCTGACCTCCTCCATATTTGTACACAGCACATACAGGAGGGGCTCTGTATCTGTATCCTGGCTATCCCTTCCAGTGGCCCTCCAGGGCCCCTATTAATGGGGCCTCCACCCTGGGGTCATCCTGACAACACTGATTGGCTGATTGCTCACCGGGGAGGGGCTTATAGGATGAGCGGCTTATAGGGTGAGCTATATTCTGTACATGTCATCCCATATTCTATCTCCAGGTCCAGGACAATGTCGTCGTTGGTGGGAGCCCAGAAGCCGCTGATCGCCGTCTGTCAGATGACGTCCACCTCCGATAAGGAGCAGAACTTCTTCACGTGCTCGCGGCTCATCCATGAGGCTGCCATCCGCCGCGCCTGCATGGTTTTCCTCCCCGAGGCGTTTGATTACATCGGCAGCAGCACCGAGGAGACCCTGAGCCTGGCAGAGACCCTGCAGGGGGAGCTCATACAGCGCTATAGTGCCCTGGCCAGGTGAGGAGGGCTCAGCAGGTAAAGGGGCGGGGCTGTGACAACCACTCTCATCTGCTCTACACAATAGTAGACGGCCGTGTCCGAGTTCAGTGTGCTATACGGGTTTTTCCCAGATAGCACATTGACCCATTCATTTCTGTTGGCCAATGCACATGACCGTGTATTACATGTATCCGTGTGCTGGCGACCGTCCGGGCCACATTACTCCGGGCCACAATACTCCGGTCAGTTCCTATTCCTATCCAGTTGTCCGGCCGTGCTTCTGCAAGCCCCTAGTCATTGAATGACGGTGTGTGCAACTAGCCTAAAGCTGCAATCATAATTCATATGCTCCAGTTGTGTCTAAAGCTGCATACACAATCCGGATGCTCCAGTCATATCTAAAGCTGCACACACAATCCGGATGCTCCGGTCATATCTAAAGCTGCACACGCAGTCCATATGCTCCAGTCATATCTAAAGCTGCATACACAATCCGGATGCTCCAGTCATATCTAAAGCTGCATACACAATCCGGATGCTCCAGTCATATCTAAAGCTGCATACACAATCCGGATGCTCCAGTCATATCTAAAGCTGCATACACAATCCGGATGCTCCGGTCATATCTAAAGCTGCACACGCAGTCCATATGCTCCAGTCATATCTAAAGCTGCACACGCAGTCCATATGCTCCAGTCATATCTAAAGCTGCATACACAATCCGGATGCTCCAGTCCTATCTAAAGCTGCACACACAATCCGGATGCTCCAGTCCTATCTAAAGCTGCACACACAATCCGGATGCTCCGGTCATATCTAAAGCTGCACACGCAGTCCATATGCTCCAGTCATATCTAAATCTGCATACACAATCCGGATGCTCCAGTCCTATCTAAAGCTGCATACACAATCCGGATGCTCCGGTCATATCTAAAGCTGCACACACAATCCGGATGCTCCGGTCATATCTAAAGCTGCACACACAATCCGGATGCTCCGGTCATATCTAAAGCTGCACACGCAGTCCATATGCTCCAGTCATATCTAAATCTGCATACACAATCCGGATGCTCCAGTCATATCTAAAGCTGCACACGCAGTCCATATGCTCCAGTCCTATCTAAAGCTGCACACACAATCCGGATGCTCCGGTCCTATCTAAAGCTGCACACACAATCCGGATGCTCCAGTCATATCTAAAGCTGCACACGCAGTCCATATGCTCCAGACCTATCTAAAGCTACATACACAGTCCATATGCTCCAGTCATATCTAAAGCTGCACACACAATCCGGATTCTGCATACACAGTTGCTCCCATTTTGATTGTAGATCCAGCTCTAAAGTCTTGCATATGATGTGACAGCAGAACAGTGAGCTCAGCTTTGAGTGTGATTGGAGTATAAGTTAGGATGTGAGTGAGGAGGAGCAGGAGGTGTTGCCTGCCTTCATTTGTGGGTTGTATTCCAATATCCTTGTGATCTTTCTTCTCCGGTCTCAGGGACTGCAGCATCTGGTTGTCTCTCGGAGGATTCCATGAGAAGGGATCGGACTGGGACAAGGATCGGAGGATCTCCAACTCCCACGTGATCCTGGATGCTACAGGTAGAGACTAGTGATATCACTTCTTATACTCCAGTTATATCCAGAGCTGCATTATAGGAGCTCAGAGCACAACTGTAAGATGGATAGATGCAGCTCTGGATGTGTCTCACTGCGTATTGGTATCTCCTGTCTATATATTCCGTATCATCTGAGCAGGAAATGTCGTATCCGTCTACCGTAAAACCCACCTGTTTGATGTGAACCTGAAGAGCGGCGTCAACCTGAAGGAGAGCGAGTTCACCGTCCCTGGAGCTGAGATTGTACCACCTGTCAGCACCCCGGGGGGGGAAGCTCGGCCTCACAGTCTGCTATGACCTGCGCTTTCCAGAGGTGTCTTTGGCGTTGTCCAGGGAAGGAGCGGACATTCTCACCTACCCCTCGGCCTTCACCGTCACCACAGGGCTGGCACACTGGGAGGTCAGTCTTCATGAATACTTTCATGATTAGATACAGTGTGATACTCACCACCTCCTCTGCCTTGCAGGTGTTGCTGAGAGCTCGCGCCATAGAAAACCAGTGCTACGTGGTGGCGGCGGCGCAGACTGGTGCTCACAACGCACGCAGGACGTCGTATGGCCACGCTATGGTGGTAGATCCGTGGGGGGTGGTCATAGCGCAGTGCACAGATGGTACGGGCTTATGCTACGCTGAGATCGACCTGCCGTATCTTCAGAAGCTGCGGAGGGAGATGCCGCTGCAGGATCACCGCCGCCCAGAACTGTATGGCCGTGTCAGCAGGAAGATGCCAGACTGAACCACTCACCAATATGGCGGATACTGGTGTACCGGGGATCAAATAATAATGGACACCAACACATTGTGATTGACAGCTGTAATCTGACCACAGGATGGAGGCCGCAATAAATGGATCTCTTCATTTCAAAGGTGTGGTGTTCTCCATAAAAAGGTCTTCAACCTGGGGCTATACTGCAGGTGTGAAACTAAGGGCAGTCCCAGTCTGACCTTACAGGCTTGTTGGGAGCTCTGCAACAGTGTAGACCACTATCCTGGTGGAGGCCAATGATCCTCAGCCATAGCTATAGCGGTATTGTCATAAATATTACTGCAGGTAATGGTGAGCGACACACAACATGAGGGAGTCACTGAAATAGTATGGAAGGTCCCGATACAGTTACCTGATAATAGAAAACATGCAGGTGTAGCCACCTTACTTAAGCCAGGCGTGATTTCAGAAAACTCCTAGATGTTTCATATCTGGAGGGTCTATAGTCATCCTGGAGGCCAGTGGTTATATCTATACTGGGATGAGGGCCTAAGGATTAGTCCCTTTTTAGGATGTTTCCCTTCTGCCATCACAGCTTCAGGGAAGGACCTGACACATTAAAAGTAAATATGTCCCCCTGGCCGACATCCTGATGGCTTCACTGGATGGACTTTTTGTGATCTTTTTTTTTTTTTTCCTCAATTTGTTCTCATCTGTTTCGTTCATAGAGGGAAATATTTTATACAGAAAACGCATCAAAGTGATATTCTAACCAGGTGAGTACAGTGGGGGAAAAGTATTTAGTCAGCGACCAATTGTGCAAGTTCTCCCACTTATAAAGATGAGGCCGGCCTGTAATTGTCATCATAGGTAGACCTCAACTATGAGAGACAAAATGAGAAAACAAATCTAGAAAATTTATTTGCAAATTATGGTGGAAAATAAGTATTTGGTCAATCACAAAAGTTCCTTTCAATACTTTGTTATATATCCTTTGTTGGCAATGACAGAGGTGAAACGTTTCCTGTAAGTCTTCACAAGGTTGGCACACACTGTTGCTGGTATATTGGCCCATTCCTCCATGCAGATGTCCTCTAGAGCAGGGATGTTTTGGGGCTGTCGCTGGGCAACACGGACTTTCAACTCCCTGCAAAGGTTTTCTATGGGGCTGAGATCTGGAGACTGGCTAGGCCACTCCAGGACCTTGAAATGCTTCTTACGAGGCCGCTCCTTCGTTGCCCTGGCGGTGTGCTTGGGATCATTGTCATGCTGAAAGACCCAGCCACGTTTCATCTTCAATGCCCTTGCTGATGGAAGGAGGTTTGCACTCAGAATCTCACCATACATGGCCCCATTCATTCTTTCATGTACACGGATCAGTCGTCCTGGTCCCTTTGCAGAGAAACAGCCCCATACATGATGTTGCCCCCCCCCCCCATGCTTCACAGTAGGTTTGGTGTTCTTTGGATGCAACTCAGCATTCACTCTCCTCCAAACACCACGAGTTGTGTTTCTACCAAACACTTCTACTTTGGTTTCATCTGACCATATGACATTCTCCCAATACTCTTCTGGAACATCCAAATGCTCTCTAGCAAACTTCAGACGGGCCCGGATATGTACTGGCTTAAGCAGGGGGACACGTCTGGCACTGCAGGATCTGAGTCCCTGGCGGCGTAGTGTGTTACTGACGGTAGCCTTTGTTACGTTAGTCCCAGCTTTCTGCAGGTCACTCACTAGGTCCCCCCGTGGGGTTCTGGGATTTTTGCTCACCGTTCTTGTAATTATTTTGACCCCACGGGGTGAGATCTTGCGTGGAGCCCCTGATGGAGGGAGATTATCAGTGGTCTTGTATGTCTTCCATTTTCTAATTATTGCTCCCACAGGTGATTTCTTCACACCAAGCTGCTTGCCTATTGCAGATTCAGTCTTCCCAGCCTGGTGCAGGGCTACCATTTTGTTTCTGGTCCTTCCACAGCTCTTTGGTCTTCACCATAGTGGAGTTTGGAGTGTGACTGAGGTTGTGGACAGGCGTCTTTTATACTGATAACAGTGTCACACAGGAGCCATTACTACAGGTAATGAGTGGAGGACAGAGGAGCCTCTTAAAGGAGAAGTTACAGGTCTGTGAGAGACAGAAATCTTGCTTGTTTGTAGGTGACCAAATACTTATTTTCCACCATAATTTGCAAATAAATTCTTTAAAAATTAGACAATGTGATTTTCTGGATTAGTTTTCTCATTTTGTCTCTCATAGTTGAGGTCTACCTATGATGACAATTACAGGCCGGCCTCATCTTTATAAGTGGGAGAACTTGCACAATTGGTGGCTGACTAAATACTTTTTTTTCCCCACTGTATATGGTAACACTTAAGAGACGTTCCTGTTAGGTGTACAGTACTGTGCAAGAAAATTTTAGGCAGGTATGGAAAAATGCTTTCAAAAATTAACAAAATGAAGTGAATGAAGAAAAGAGAAATGTAAATCCCATCAGTATTTGGTGTGACCTTTTCCCTTTGCCGTCCGTTAATTCTTCTCGGTACTCGCAGACAGTTTTTAGCAGAACTGGGCAGGGAGGTTGTTCCCGCCGCCATCTTGGAGAACTAAGCACAGATCTTCTGTGGATGTTGCTTGCTCCAATCCTTCTGTCTCTTCATGTCATCCCAGACAGACTGGATGATGATGATGATATCAGGGCTATATCTATAGGGGCCGTATCATCACATCCAAGACTCCTCCTCCAAAGGAGATTCAGATTTCTCTTTTCTTCATTTTGTGAATGGACAGAAATAAACTATTAACCCTTCTATTTCTGAAAGCATGCTTACATGGCTGCATTTTTTTCCCCCATCCACCACTACCTAAAATTTTTGCACTGTAAGACCAACACTCTCATGTCAGAATAGATCAGCTGCCTGGAGGGGAGGAAAATACGCATTAGTGCACTAAACATTGCACTAGAAGAGTGAAAACCAGTATACGGGGATCGATGATACACTCTATCGGCACTCGTTGCGATCATGGTTCCTTCCATCCTTCGTTCCTGTACTACTGCCGACATATCATGTTTATATACTAACATAATAGATGTGATCACTGACCGATCACAGGGCAGTGACTGGGAACAACGCTAGTTCAGCTGATCACTGGGCCGTCTGTAAGGACCTTATGGGAGTCTACCACCACCACCAAAATCTATTCCAAACCACCTATGTACTGCCTTAGTCTGTGGAGTCGGTAGCCTAAATTATCGACACCACGGGACTAACCAGGACCAGCAAAGCCCCACCCGGAAAAAAAAAAAAAAAAAAAAGGGCATGTCCAGGCTCATAGACAGCAGGGGAAAGCTATAAAAATCTACCCAGAGTCATACGTAGCCCTTTGTTACTGTGCTGGGGCGGCCACTCTGTATACAGACCTCATGTGAACAAGGCCGATGCAGCCAAACCCTGCTCTCAGCAGTATATAGTGTTTGGCTGCCGCTGCTCTGTATACTAACAGAGTGATGGAGGTGAAGGCCGACCCTGCGCAGGAACGGAAATGCCTGCATTTAATTTTATGAATCCTTTAAAAGGGTTGTTTCATTACATACAATCCTCAGGAAACGGGGTAAGAGTCTGACCACTGGGGCCCCCAGCGATCAAGAAAACGGGGTCCCACACGTCTCCCTATCAAGGAAGCGCAGGTATGTTTGTGTGACCGTCACTCTATTCACTTCAGTCATGCTATCCTGCATGATGGGGGTTCCAGTAGTCAGAACCCAGCAATCTGACTCTTATCTCCTGTCCTGTGGGTTATGGATAAGTGTCTGTAATGGTACAAATTGTTTAAAGGGGTTGTCCAAGGAGTGTATTTGTACTTACATATGCCGGGGTTTGCTTGACGCTGACCCTGGGGGGTTGCATACTGGTTGGGACCCTAGGTCACCTGATAGGTACCAGACCCCATCCCCCTCTGCCTCCCCTCCTGTTTTCACTTCTATTAACCTTTCTTATGGGTTCTGACTTTACTATAGTCTGTCAACCCCACAGCACAGGTAAACTACCTGCGAATACAGGAGAGGAGGGGGGAGGCAAAGACACCGTGGAGATGGTTCCCATCAAGTTACACAGATTTAGCATCAAGAAGACCCTGGTGTATCTAAGTACATTAATACTGCCCCTTATGTACAAGAATATAACTACTATAATACTGCTCCCTATGTACAAGAATATAACTACTATAATACTGCTCCTATGTACAAGAATATAACTACTATAATACTGCCTCCTATGTACAAGAATATAACTACTATAATACTGCTCCTATGTACAAGAATATAACTACTATAATACTGCTCCTATGTACAAGAATATAACTACTATAATACTGCTCCTATGTACAAGAATATAACTACTATAATACTGCTCCTATGTACAAGAATATAACTACTATAATACTACCTCCTATGTACAAGAATATAACTACTATAATACTACCTCCTATGTACAAGAATATAACTACTATAATACTGCTCCTATGTACAAGAATATATCTACTATAATACTGATCCTATGTACAAGAATATAACTACTATAATACTGCTCCTATGTACAAGAATAGAACTACTATAATACTACTCCTATGTACAAGAATATAACTACTATAATACTGCTCCTATGTACAAGAATATAGCTACTATAATACTGCTCCTATGTACAAGAATATAACTACTATAATACTACTCCTATGTACAAGAATATAACTACTATAATACTGCTCCTATGTACAAGAATATAACTACTATAATACTACCTCCTATGTACAAGAATATAACTACTATAATACTACTCCTATGTACAAGAATATAACTACTATAATACTGCCTCCTATGTACAAGAATATAACTACTATAATACTGCTCCTATGTACAAGAATATAACTACTATAATACTGCTCCTATGTACAAGAATATAACTACTATAATACTGCTCCTATGTACAAGAATATAACTACTATAATACTGCCTCCTATGTACAAGAATATAACTACTATAATACTGCTCCTATGTACAAGAATATAACTACTATAATACTACCTCCTATGTACAAGAATATAACTACTATAATACTGCTCCTATGTACAAGAATATATCTACTATAATACTGATCCTATGTACAAGAATATAACTACTATAATACTGCTCCTATGTACAAGAATAGAACTACTATAATACTACTCCTATGTACAAGAATATAACTACTATAATACTGCTCCTATGTACAAGAATATAGCTACTATAATACTGCTCCTATGTACAAGAATATAACTACTATAATACTGCTCCTATGTACAAGAATATAACTACTATAATACTGCTCCTATGTACAAGAATATAACTACTATAATACTACCTCCTATGTACAAGAATATAACTACTATAATACTGCTCCTATGTACAAGAATATATCTACTATAATACTGATCCTATGTACAAGAATATAACTACTATAATACTGCTCCTATGTACAAGAATAGAACTACTATAATACTACTCCTATGTACAAGAATATAACTACTATAATACTGCTCCTATGTACAAGAATATAACTACTATAATACTACTCCTATGTACAAGAATATAACTACTATAATACTGCTCCTATGTACAAGAATATAACTACTATAATACTACCTCCTATGTACAAGAATATAACTACTATAATACTACTCCTATGTACAAGAATATAACTACTATAATACTGCCTCCTATGTACAAGAATATAACTACTATAATACTGCTCCTATGTACAAGAATATAACTACTATAATACTGCTCCTATGTACAAGAATATAACTACTATAATACTGCTCCTATGTACAAGAATATAACTACTATAATACTGCTCCTATGTACAAGAATATAACTACTATAATACTGCTCCTATGTACAAGAATATAACTACTATAATACTGCTCCTATGTACAAGAATATAACTACTATAATACTGCTCCTATGTACAAGAATATAACTACTATAATACTGCTCCTATGTACAAGAATATAACTACTATAATACTGCTCCTATGTACAAGAATATAACTACTATAATACTGCTCCCTATGTACAAGAATATAACTACTATAATACTGCTCCTATGTACAAGAATATAACTACTATAATACTACTCCTATGTACAAGAATATAACTACTATAATACTACCTCCTATGTACAAGAATATAACTACTATAATACTACTCCTATGTACAAGAATATAACTACTATAATACTGCTCCCTATGTACAAGAATATAACTACTATAATACTGCTCCTATGTACAAGAATATAAATACTATAATACTGCCCCCTATGTACAAGAATATAACTACTATAATACTGCTCCTATGTACAAGAATATAACTACTATAATACTGCTCCTATGTACAAGAATATAACTACTATAATACTGCTCCTATGTACAAGAATATAACTACTATAATACTGCTCCTATGTACAAGAATATAACTACTATAATACTACTCCTATGTACAAGAATATAACTACTATAATACTGCTCCTATGTACAAGAATATAACTACTATAATACTGCTCCCTATGTACAAGAATATAACTACTATAATACTGCTCCTATGTACAAGAATATAACTACTATAATACTGCTCCCTATGTACAAGAATATAACTACTATAATACTGCTCCTATGTACAAGAATATAACTACTATAATACTGCTCCTATGTACAAGAATATAACTACTATAATACTACTCCTATGTACAAGAATATAACTAATACTGCTCCTATGTACAAGAATATAACTACTATAATACTACCCCTATGTACAATAATATAACTACTATAATACTGCTCCTATGTACAAGAATATAACTACTATAATACTGCTCCTATGTACAAGAATATAACTACTATAATACTACTCCTATGTACAAGAATATAACTACTATAATACTACTCCTATGTACAAGAATATAACTAATACTGCTCCTATGTACAAGAATATAACTACTATAATACTACCTCCTATGTACAAGAATATAACTACTATAATACTGCTCCTATGTACAAGAATATAACTACTATAATACTACTCCTATGTACAAGAATATAACTACTATAATACTGCTCCTATGTACAAGAATATAACTACTATAATACTGCTCCTATGTACAAGAATATAACTACTATAATACTACTCCTATGTAAAAGAATATAACTAATACTGCTCCTATGTACAAGAATATAACTACTATAATACTACTCCTATGTACAAGAATATAACTACTATAATACTACTCCTATGTACAAGAATATAACTAATACTGCTCCTATGTACAAGAATATAACTACTATAATACTACCCCTATGTACAATAATATAACTACTATAATACTGCTCCTATGTACAAGAATATAACTACTATAATACTACCTCCTATGTACAAGAATATAACTACTATAATACTGCTCCTATGTACAAGAATATAACTACTATAATACTGCTCCCTATGTACAAGAATATAACTACTATAATACTGCTCCTATGTACAAGAATATAACTACTATAATACTGCTCCTATGTACAAGAATATAACTACTATAATACTACTCCTATGTACAAGAATATAACTAATACTGCTCCTATGTACAAGAATATAACTACTATAATACTACCTCCTATGTACAAGAATATAACTACTATAATACTGCTCCTATGTACAAGAATATAACTACTATAATACTACCTCCTATGTACAAGAATATAACTACTATAATACTGCCCCTATGTACAAGAATATAACTACTATAATACTGCTCCTATGTACAAGAATATAACTACTATAATACTGCCGCTATGTACAAGAATATAACTACTATAATACTACCTCCTATGTACAAGAATATAACTACTCTAATACTACTCCTATGTACAAGAATATAACTACTATAATACTGCCCCCTATGTACAAGAATATAACTACTATAATACTGCTCCTATGTACAAGAATATAACTACTATAATACTGCTCCTATGTACAAGAATATAACTACTATAATACTGCTCCTATGTACAAGAATATAACTACTATAATACTGCTCCTATGTACAAGAATATAACTACTATAATACTGCTCCTATGTACAAGAATATAACTACTATAATACTGCCTCCTATGTACAAGAATATAACTACTATAATACTGCCCCTATGTACAAGAATATAACTACTATAATACTGCTCCTATGTACAAGAATATAACTACTATAATACTGCTCCTATGTACAAGAATATAACTACTATAATACTGCCTCCTATGTACAAGAATATAACTACTATAATACTGCCCCTATGTACAAGAATATAACTACTATAATACTGCTCCTATGTACAAGAATATAACTACTATAATACTTCTCCTATGTACAAGAATATAACTACTATAATACTGCTCCTATGTACAAGAATATAACTACTATAATACTACCGCCTATGTACAAGAATATAACTACTATAATACTTCTCCTATGTACAAGAATATAACTACTATAATACTGCCCCCTATGTACAAGAATATAACTACTATAATACTACCTCCTATGTACAAGAATATAACTACTATAATACTACTCCTATGTACAAGAATATAACTACTATAATACTGCTCCTATGTATAAGAATATACAGTGCTGGCCAAAAGTATTGGCACCCCTGCAATTCTGTCAGATAATACTCAATTTCTTCCAGAAAATGATTGCAATCACAAATGCTTTGGTAATAATATCTTCATTTAATTTGTCGTCAATGGAAAACCACAAAAAGAATTGTCAAAAAGCCAAATTGGATATAATTCCACACCAAACATAAAAAAGGGGGTGGACAAAAGTATTGGCACCCTTTGAAAAAACATGTGATGCTTCTCTAATTTGTGTAATTAACAGCACCTGTTACTTACCTGTGGCACATAACAGGTGGTGGCAATAACTAAATCACACTTGCAACCAGTTGAAATGGATTAACGTTGACTCAACCTCTGTCCTCTGTCCTGTGTCCTTGTGTGTACCACATTGAGCATGGAGAAAAGAAAGAAGACCAAAGAACTGTCTGAGGACTTGAGAAGCAAAATTGTGAGGAAGCATGAGCAATCTCAAGGCTACAAGTCCATCTCCAAAGACCTGAATGTTCCTGTGTCTACCATGCGCAGTGTCATCAAGAAGTGTAAAGCCCATGGCACTGTGGCTAACCTCCCTAGATGTGGACGGAAAAGAAAAATTGATGAGAGATTTCAACGAAAGATTGTGCGGATGGTGGCTAAAGAACCTCGACTAACATCCAAACAAGTTCTAGCTGCCCTGCAGTCCGAGGGTACAACAGTGTCAACCCGTACTATCCGTCGGCGTCTGAATGAAAAGGGACTCTATGGTAGGATACCCAGGAAGACCCCACTTCTGACCCAGAGACATAAAAAAGCCAAAACTTACCTGAGAAAGCCAAAAACTTTTTGGAAGAATGTTCTCTGGTCAGATGAGACAAAAGTAGAGCTTTTTGGGAAAAGGCATCAACATAGAGTTTACAGGAAAAAAAAGAGGCCTTCAAAGAAAAGAACACGGTCCCTACAGTCAGACATGGCGGAGGTTCCCTGATGTTTTGGGGTTGTTTTGCTGCCTCTGGCACTGGACTGCTTGACCGTGTGCATGGCATTATGAAGTCTGCAGCATAATGTAGGGCCCAGTGTGAGAAAGCTGGGTCTCCCTCAGAGGTCATGGGTCTTCCAGCAGGACAATGACCCAAAACACACTTCAAAAAGCACTAGAAAATGGTTTGAGAGAAAGCACTGGAGACTTGTAAAGTGGCAGCAATGAGTCCAGACCTGAATCCCATAGAACACCCAAGGAGAGATCTCACAATGGCAGTTTGGAGAAGGCGCCCTTCACATCTCAGGGACCTGGAGAAATTCCAGCAGAGCATTGGAAGAAACTCATTGATGGTTACCAGAAGCGGTTGTTCGCAGTTATTTTCTCTAAAGGTTGTGCTACCAAGTATTAGGCTGAGGGTGCCAATACTTTTGTCCGGCCCATTTTTGGAGTTTTGTGTAAAATGATCAATGATTTGACTTTTTTTTTCATTCTCTTTTGTGTTTTTTCATTGCAAGCAAAATAAATGAAGATCTTATTACCAAAGCATTTGTGATTGCAATCATTTTCTGGAAGAAATTGAGTATTATCTGACAGAATTGCAGGGGTGCCAATACTTTTGGCCAGCACTGTATCTGTCTCATATCTATCTATCTATCTATATCATATCTATCTTTTATTTATTTTTTATCCATCTATCTACATAAATTCATATCTATACAAACAGAAAAAATAAGAAAATATATTTTAGAATATATATTTATTATAATTTATCTTTTTGAGGTTATCATGTGTTTAAATGTAGGAAAAAGCATTTTTTTTTTTACTATTTTTGCCCTTTTCCCTCTATATATTTTTGTAAAAAGTAAAATATATTGCTTATTTTGTTATAAAATGTGAAAGCCCATTATGTTCCGAGAAAAAAGGAGACCAAACACATGTAGGTTAGCACAGTAATAGAAAAGCAATTTTCAGTTAAACTGGAACATGGCTAAAACTTGAAAATGTGCCTGGTCTGGAAGGGGGGTAAAGCATCTGGTATGGAAGCGGTTAATGTACTAAAACAAGAAAGTAGTGACACAGCATTAAAAAACTATAAAGAGAAAAATAAATTGTGCAAAAGACAAATAAAGGAGGCGAAGATCGAGGCTGAGAGAAGAATTGCAAAGGAAAGTAAAAATCATCCAAAATTATTCTTCAATTACATAAATAATAAGAGAATAAAAACTTACAATGTGGGCCCTCTCAAAAATAATCTGGGTGTAATGGTGGAGAAGGATGAGGAAAAAGCACAACTATTAAATGCCTTCTTCTCTACAGTGTTTACACAAGAAAATCCAATGGCCAGCAACATGATTAGGGGTAATGTAAACTCTCCATTAAATGTCACCTGTTTAACCCAGGAGGAAGTGCGGTGCCGCCTTCAAAATACTAAAATAGATAAATCACCAGGTCCAGATGGCATACACCCCCGAGTTCTGAGGGAATTATGCACAGTGATAGACAGACCCTTATATCTAATATTTAAGGACTCAGTAATGACTGGGTCTGTTCCACTTGATTGGCGCATAGCAAATGTGGTGACAATTTTCAAAAAGAGGTCTAAAAGTGAGCCTGGAAACTATAGGCCAGTAAGTCTGACCTCTGCGGTGGGTAAGATATTTGAGAGCTTTCTAAGAGATGCTATCCTGGAGTACCTCAATGTAAATAATCTTATAACACCCAATCAGCATGGGTTTATGAGGAATCGGTCCTGTCCAGAGGCGTAGCTAGCGGGGGGGCAGAGGGGACGACGGCCCCGGGCGCATTGAGAAGGTGGGGGCCCACTAACGGTAGATCATAAGATTTCCATCTACATCAGTTGCTCAGCATTAAACATCCTAGACTGGTTCCTCACTCGGGTACTTCTGGCTGAGGAAGACATATTAACCGAGTGAGGAATCAGTCCAAGATGTGTAGCGCAGAGCAACGCACGTTGCTGACTTTTACAGCGCTTACTAACCCTGCTCAGCCTCAGTTGTTACTGGCTGACTGAGGTTATCATTCCCTGCTCAACCTCAGTCAGCCAGTAACAACTGAGCTGATTAGAGCAGAGCGTCGGCACGTGACGCGCAGCGCTCCGAAACTCCTCCCCCTGGTCCCTGCCTGTGCTCTACCGTATGTGCTAACAGGTCGTCTGCAGGGGGTCCTCCACATCAGGGTCTTGCTAGTCCAAGCTGCACTTTCAAAAGTGGTCAGTACTAAGTTTAATAGGCTGTATTTGTGTGATCTTAAGAGTGTCTCTTTTCAGCACTTTTAAAGGAGTTTTTAAGTTTTGAAGATATTTGATACTGATGACCTCTCCATAGGAGAGGCCATCAGTATCAGATAGGTCAGGTGACAGTCCCAAAATTGAACCCCACAGTGATCAGTTGATGTGGCCGCTGAAAGTAGCCCTGCTTCTATTTAAGTGAATGGTAGTGGGATTTCAGCTCCGGCCACCTCCGCTACAATGTATGGCGCGCCGCACACTGTAGCGGTGACACCTGGAGCTGCAGCCCCGCTCTCATTCCCTTGAATAGGACCAGGGCTGCATTCGGTGGCCACATCAGCTGATCAATGTGGGGTTCAGTTTTGGAACTGTCACCTGATCTTTCTGATACTGATGACCTATCCTGTGGATCCTATAAAATATCATCAGATCTGTACAACCGTTTTAATAAAAGAGGTTGTACAATTGATAAAGTATTTAACCCATTCCTGCTCTGTGGCGTACATGTACAGTGCAGAGCGGCTCTTTAAGGGGGGTTGTGCCACTATACACACTTATCCCCCTATTCTGAGGATATGAGATAAGTGTCAGATGGCAGTGGGTCCAACCATTGAGACTCCAGTAATCAGGAGAAGGGGGAACAGAAAGTCCCCCTGAATCTTCCTTGTGAATGGAATACTAATGCGCTTGTGTGACTGACACTCCATACACTTCTATGGGGCTGGCTGCATTTTTGGCAAGCCCCATAGAAGAAAATTGAGCATCAGCCACACAAGTGCCTTAGTATTCCATTCACAAGGAAGATTCAGGGGGACCTGCTGCTAGAAGATAACATCAGCACTTCGTAATGAGGTGTAGGGTCTCAACCTGATGTACTAGTAAAAATGAACTTCACACTCTTGTGTCAGATGCTAATTAATGACTTTTATTAGGTGTTTGGCAGAAGACGTGTGACGTTTTGGTCCTGGACCTTTTTTTTAAGGGGTTAATATATAAATAAAAATATATAAATTTGGTATCCCCATAATTGGGTTGGGGGCCCACTCAGATGTGTTTCGCCCCCCCTGTGCTGAGACCCTAGCCACGCCTCTGGTCCTGTCAGACTAATCTGATCAGCTTCTATGAAGAGGTAAGTTCAAGACTGGACATGGGTATTGCAGTGGACGTGGTGTATCTGGACTTTTCAAAGGCGTTTGATACTGTACCACATAAAAGGTTGGTATGCAAAATGAGAATGTTGGGACTGGGGGAAAACATATGCATTTGGGTTCGCAACTGGCTCATTGATAGGAAACAGAGGGTGCTTATTAAAGGTAAATATTCAGACTGGGTCACAGTCACCAGTGGGGTGCCACAGGGGTCAGTATTGGAGAGGTCACAATTACCAGTGGGGTGCCACAGGGGTCAGTATTGGGGGGGTCACAGTCACTAGTGGGGTGCCACAGGGGTCAGTATTAGAGGGGTCACCAGTGGGGTGCCACAGGGGTCAGTATTGGAGGGGTCACAGTCACTAGTGGGGTGCCACAGGGGTCAGTATTGGAGAGGTCACAGTCACCAGTGGGGTGCCACAGGGGTCAGTATTGGAGAGGTCACAATTACCAGTGGGGTGCCACAGGGGTCAGTATTGGGGGGTCACAGTCACTAGTGGGGTGCCACAGGGGTCAGTATTGGAGAGGTCACAGTTACCAGTGGGGTGCCACAGGGGTCAGTATTGGGGGTCACAGTCGCCAGTGGGGTGCCACAGGGTTCAGTATTGGGCCTTCTCCTGTTTAATATCTTTATTAATGACCTGATAGACGGTTTACAGAGCAGGTGTCCATATTTGCAGATGATACTAAACTTTGTAAGGTTATCAAAAATGAGGAGGATAATAGATTACTACAAGGGGATCTAAGGAAACTGGAAGCATGGGCCAAGACATGGTAAATTAAGTTTAATATTGACAAATGTAAGGTTATGCATTTTGCTTGCCAAAATAAAATGTCTGATTATGTACTTAATAGTAAATTACTGGGTAAGACTGCCAATGAAAAAGACTTGGGGATTGTGGTGGACAGTAAGCTTACCTTTAGTGACCAGTGCCAGGCAGCGGCTGCCAAGGCAAATATAATTATGGGATGCATCAAAAGAGGTCTAGATCAAGAACATAGTTATGTCTCTATACAAATCACTGGTACGGCCACACTTAGACTATTGTGCACAATTCTGGGCCCCAGTATACAAAAAGGACATAACTAAACTAGAGAGGGTGCAGAGAAGGGCGACCAAAATTATTAGGGGAATGGGTGGATTGGAGGACAATGAGAGATTAACAAATATGGGGTTATTCAGTTTAGAGAAAAGACGTCTACGGGGAGATCTAATAACAATGTACAAATACATGAAGGGACAGAACAAAGAACTTTCTAATGATCTTTTTACCCCTAGGCCAGTGACAGTGACAAGGAGACATCCTCTACACCTAGACCAGTGACAGTGACAAGGGGACATCCTCTACACCTAGGCCAGTGACAGTGACAAGGGGACATCCTCTACACCTAGGCCAGTGACGGTGACAAGGGGACATCCTCTACACCTAGACCAGTGACAAGGGGACATCCTCTACACCTAGACCAGTGACAGTGACAAGGGGACATCCTCTACACCTAGGCCAGTGACAGTGACAAGGAGATCTCCTCTACACCTAGACCAGTGACAGTGACAAGGGGACATCCTCTACACCTAGACCAGTGACAGTGACAAGGGGACGTCCTCTACACCTAGGCCAGTGACAGTGACAAGGAGATGTCCTCTACACCTAGACCAGTGACAGTGACAAGGGGACATCCTCTACACCTAGACCAGTGACAGTGACAAGGGGACATCCTCTACACCTAGACCAGTGACAGTGACAAGGAGATGTCCTCTACACCTAGACCAGTGACAGTGACAAGGGGACATCCTCTACACCTAGACCAGTGACAGTGACAAGGGGACATCCTCTACATCTAGGCCAGTGACAGTGACAAGGAGATGTCCTCTACACCTAGACCAGTGACAGTGACAAGGGGACATCCTCTACACCTAGACCAGTGACAGTGACAAGGGGGCAGCCTCTACGTCTGGATGAGAGAAGGTTTCACCAGCAACATAGAAGATTCTTTACAGTAAGAACAACAAGGCTATGGAACTGCCCCAGGAAGTGGTTCATAGAGGGCCTGGATGCCTTTCTTGAACAGAACAATATGGGTTATGGGTCTAGAGTCTGTTAAGGACAAGTTAATCCAGGGTTTTATACTGATTGTCAGATTGGAGTCGGGAAGGAATTTTTTTCACCTGAAATGGGGCAATTGGCATAAGCCTCATGGGGTTTTTTTTTTGCCTACCTCTGGATCAACACTGTAGGGGACTGAAGGGACTTGATGAACTGATGTCTTCATCCAATCTCATCTAATATGTAACTAGAAATCCATATAAAGACCGACAGGTAAACCTCAATCTCCTATCTAGCGGGACTAACAAAATAGCCCATGAGTAGATCAATGCGTTTCCCCCTTGTAGAGATATTGGGGTACATCAGGAGCTGATAGAAATCAGGGTAGAAATCCCCTTAAAGATCAGGAGGATGCCATCAACCCAAAATAATAATAAAAATGCAGTCAAAACTGCAGTTCCCGGAGCTGTGATGGTGAGCTCTGGTACTTATCATAGCCAGTAGCATTGTTCCCGGTATACTGCTGATATGTGCAGTGCCCAGGGTGGGATATATCTTGTACTGTGTAATACAGGAGCATCTCAATAAATGAGAATATCTGTGAAACGTTCCTTCATGTCAGTAATTCAGTAATACAATCCAGAATCAGCGTCTTCCATGATTGTGTGTCCTACTGAACCAGACTGAGGGGCCATGTAAAGGCTTAGGAAACCTTGGCAGGTGACACTGAATTTACAAGACTGAACTGAACTTACAATATTCTCATTTTCTTAGATTTGGGTTTTCATTCCCTGTAATCCATAATCAACATTTACAGAAATAAAACACTTGGAATAGAAGACTCTGTGTGTAAGGAATCTAGAAAATATAGGAGGTCACTTTATTAATGGAATTACTGAAAGAAATAAACGTTTCCCAGATATTCTCATTTATTCAGATGCTGCTGTATGTACCATATTTACTATCTCTCAGCTGAGAATATTTGTGAACATGTGGTACTTGTAGTACTTGTAGTCATCAGTCACATCCTGAGCTCAGCACCAGAAGCTGCATCTGAGACGTATCATGTGAACAAAGACTGATATTAATAGGGAGTGAAGCTAAATATACAGGATTAGATGTGTAATACTCTGCATATGACATACTAATGTATTACATACAGTGCCTGGTGAAAGTATTCGGCCCCCTTGAACTTTTCAACCTTTTGCCACATTTCAGGCTTCAAACATAAAGATATAAAATTTTAATTTTTTGGGGAAGAATCAACAACAAGTGGGACACAATCATGAAATGGAACGAAATTTATTGGTTATTTTAAACTTTTGTAAAAAATAAAAAACTGAAAAGTGGGGCGTGCAATATTATTCGGCCCCTTTACTTTCAGTGCAGCAAACTCACTCCAGAAGGTCAGTGAGGATCTCTGAGTGATCCAATGTTGTCCTAAATGACTGATGATGATAAATATAATCCACCTGTGTGTAACAAGCAGGGTCGGACTGGCCCACCGGGGAACCGGTGAATCCCTCGGTGGGCCCCGACTATTAGTCCACATTTTACCAATGTAAATGCATTGGTCAGGGGCCCGATCTGGATGGTCAGGGGCCCGATCAGGCCCCTGACCAATGCAATTACATTGACAAAATGTGGATTAGTAGTGGTCAGGGGCCGGACTTTACTACCATAAAGATGGCCGCTGCTGGTGGAGCGCAGAGGCGGGAGACTGTCCCTACCTTGTCATGGGCCCGCCTCCTGAAGCCTGCATCCTGATTGACAGCTGCTGGAGCCAATCAAATTGCAGCGCATTGCTGCAAGCATCAATGACGTCATAACGCTGTGCGCGGCGGCGGGATTCAGCAGAGGAGCCCAGAACAGCAGTGTGAAGGTAAGTACAAGTTACCACACACACAAAACAACTTTCCCCCCTATTTTGCCCCCAAATCTTTCAGCTTCACTGACCCCTCTGAGAACTACAACCCCCAGCAGCTCCAGATGCTCTGGATCTGTTGAGAGTTGTAGCCCCCCCCCCCCAAAAAACTTATATCTCACTGTATTGTTATGCTGGTGCTTGCTCTAGGGCTGCAGCATGACAATACCTACGTCGCAGAAACCGCTGAGGACTTTTCTGTCCATCACTTTCAGTTTGAATATGGCGGACACCGGCGGACCTCATTATAATGGGGTCTGCCGGTGTCTGTGTGTAACCGCCATGTTAGCAGTCCGCCTCTGTCATTCGGGTCCCATGGCAGACCTGTATGACAGAGAGCTTGCCACAGATGTGAACCTAGCATAAAGCTATGGCTACACTAAAACCTCTGTCATGGAACCAAAGATCGCCGTGTCGCCATGGGACTCTTTCACACATTAGTGCATGGAGTCGCGTTGGGACCCTCAGGTTGCAATGCGACTCCATTCACTAACATGAGTGAAGGGGTTACAAGGCGACACGGTGATCCACATGACAGGAGTCACGGCTTATTCATCAAAAACAATGTTTTCCACCTGCCGGAGTTTTGCGCCTGATTTATAATGAGGTGCGCACATAAATTAGTCGCGTCTTCCGGAGTCCGTGCACCTAAACAGAACTCCACACCAGCTCCTTGCTGATGTAGATCTCTGGGATCATCAACACTAGAAAACTGACGTAAATGATGAGAAAATGACAGGGCCAGAAAAGTGGTGAAAAACTCAAAAAGTCTTTTTTTTTTGCAAAAATTTTCACTTGCGCATAATTGTTACTTTTTGAATGGCTTGTTCATCACTTTGTTTTAGCACACAAGCTGTTATATCAGCCCCATTTATTTATTCTGCTTACTTGTATAGCGCCCTCATATTCCGCAGCGTGGTACAGACATTGACAGTCATATGTAGATTGTGAGTCCTATATGGGAGAATGACTGACAATGTCTGTACAGCGCTGCGGAATATGATGGCGATATACAAGTAAGCAGAATAAATAAATAGTATTTACACTGTACAAATAGGATGCATGATGTTAAAGAAAAAAATGTCATGCATCCTATTTAATGTCACGCATCCTATTCATACAGTGTATATACTATGGGGCTGATTTATTTATATGGCAGATATAACCTTTTTAACCAACCCCCAATACAATATAATTTTGTCAATATGTTGTTAATTTTTTTTTTTTTTTTATTTATGCCAGGGGAGGTGAAAAACAACAATAAAAATACCGTACTCACCTGTCCCCGATGCTGCAGTGTCCTCCCAGTGCAGTCCGGTCCTGCTACTTGGCTGTCTTCTGGCGGTGATGTCACAGCTTCCTTCCGCTGAGGCCATCACGTGACTACTTAGGTCAATCAGCGGCCTACAGAAGGGACCCAGAGACGTCACAGATAGTGACGTCCCTTCGCCGTGGCTGCGGATTGGCCTTAGCAGTCATGTGTGGTGAGGACAAGCGCCAACAGAGCTGCAGGACTGGGGACACACGAGCATCGGGGACAGGTGAATGTTTTTTTTTTTTTTTTTTTTTTTTTCACCTCTCCCACTCTAATTAAAAAATGCATTTTAGCCTGGACAACCCCTTTAAAAGGATTATCCACATTCTAATATTGTTATACCATCTGCAGGGTACCAACACGCAGGACCCCCCGAAGATCAGCTGCATTGGAATAGCATGGCTCTCAGTAATGTTACCATACCAGGAGCCACGCTGCTCACTAGCCCTATAAAGTGTAGTGGTGGCTTTAGGTACTGCAGCACTGTCCCATTGAAGTCTATGAGGCAGCACTACAGTACCAGAAGCCGCAGCGGCACTTTGTACAGTGAGTGAGCAGTGTGGCTCCGGGTATGTCATCATTACTGGGAGTCACGCTGTCCTGGTGCAGCTGATCTGCAGGGATCCAGGTTGTCAGACTTCTACAGATCTAAGGGCTCATTCACACAACAGGATTCCCAGGCCGTGTGCTGGCTGTTGTATTAGCAGCACACGGTCCGATAGATTTTAGTGGATCTATTCGCACGACCATTGTTTTAACCGTCTGTGTGAATGATCCAAGAAAGAAATAGAACCGGCTATTTTTGGTGATTTTATGGATCCCTCAATAGACTCGTGTCAATGAGGGATCCTTGAAAACAGATTTTCTTAGGGTGTGCACTGTGCTGACACTGTCGTATGAGTGTAGCCTAGAATATTAGAAGGTGGATAACCTTTATAAAGGGGCTATGCCATGAAGAATAGTTATCTGTTATCCATAGGATCGCGTCCTCAGAATCGGGGGGGGGGTTTTCTTCTGACTGAGTCCAGGCTGACGGGAGGCGACCGCGCACCCAGTAACTTCAATGGAAGAGCCTGAGATAGTGAAGTACAGGACTGCGGCTATCTCAGTTACTCCCAATAAAGTAAAAGAGGGCATGGATGCTTCCTATCCAGCAGGGCACGGCTACATTCACCCTGGATTCAGTCAGACTAAATTCACTGTGGGGAGAAAAACATCCCCATTCTCAGGACCGGGAACTGGGATTCATTATGGTCTGTCCTATGGATACAGTAGTTGTAGTTCGGTGACTCTGGCCTCGTAATAATCCTGGAGCATGTAAGGGATTCAGGTGCAGGAAGTGAAGGTCAGCGGGGACTTGTGTCACCACATTTCAGGAGCCATAGTCGGGGCACTTCTCTGTCCTTAAGGCCGGGGCCCCACGTGGTGTAAACGCCGCGGTTCACCTGCGGCGTAAACGCCGTGGAAAAAAAAGCGGCGTTTTACAGTCACAGCAAAGTGGATGGGATTCTAGTAATTCCTATCCCCACTTTGCGTTAATATACGTGTTGCAGACATGCGGCGATTTCCAAAACCGTTGTGGTTTTGGAAATCGCTGCATGTTAATTATACCTACGGAAATGCCGGCGGTTTCCCTATAGGTATAATGGAAGCAGAAAGTTCAGAGGAAACCTCTGTGAACTTTCTATCAAAAGCGCTGCAGGAAGAACTGCAATGCGTTGCTGTCGTGGTTTTTCCAGCAGAGCTTTTTTGCTGCAGGACGCCATGTGGGGCTTAGCTTAAAGGGATTTTCCAGGGCTTTCCTTTTTTTTTTTAATTGCTGACCTATCCTTAGAAACGTCATCAATTGGAGATCTGTTGGGGGTCTGACACCTTGTCCCCCTGTGGTTCAGCTGGTTAGAGAGGCAGTGGCCCTCTCTGAGAGCTGCTTCTACTTCACAGGACATGTGACATTATGTTCATTGATCACATGGCCTGATCACAGCTCAGTCCCATTCAAGTGAAAGGGCTGAGCTGTGATACCAAGCACAGTCACTATGGAGCTGTGCTTGGTAAGTACTGAAGAGGCTGCAGCACACACATCACGTGAACAGGTGCTGATCCCTTTCCAATTTTTAATTGATGATTGCATAGGTCATCAATTACTCAGCCTTAGAAAACCCCTTTAACCCCTTAATGACCGGGCCATTTTTTGTTTTTGCATTTTCATTTTTCCCTCCCCACATTCCAAGAGCCACAACGTTTTCATTTTTCAGTTCACAGTCACATGATGGCTTATTGTTTGCGAAACAAATTGTACTTTGTAATGTCACTATTCAATATGCTGTGCAATGTACTGGGAAGCTGGAAAAAAATTCAGAATCAGGAGCAATTGGAGAAAAACTGCATTTGCGACAAATTCATATGGGTTTAATTTTTACAGTATTCACTGTGTGGTAAAAATGACATGTTACCTGTATTCTGCGGGTCAGTACGAACACGGCGATACCAACTTTATATAGTATTTGTAATGTTTTGATTCCTTTTAAAAAATTAAAAACTTTGCTAAATAGAAAAAAAATGTTTGCGTTGCCATATTGTGTCACCTGTAACTTTTTCATATTTACATGCATGGAGCTGGGTAAGGCGTCTTTTTATGCGGCACAACATGACGTTTTTATTGATACCATTTGAGGAAATATCTCACCACCAAAAAATTAAAATTTTATATCCTTATGTTTGAAGCCTGAAATGTGGCAAAAGGTTGAAAAGTTCAAGGGAGCCGAATACTTTCGCAAGGAACTGTACGTACAAGAATATAACTACTATAATATTGCCCCTATATACAAGAATATAACTACTATAATACTGCTCCTATGTACAAGAATATAACTACTATAATATTGCCCCTATATACAAGAATATAACTACTATAATACTACTCCTATGTACAAGAATATAACTACTATAATATTGCCCCTATATACAAGAATATAACTACTATAATACTACCTCCTATGTACAAGAATATAACTACTATAATACTACCTCCTATGTACAAGAATATAACTACTATAATACTACCTCCTATGTACAAGAATATAACTACTATAATACTACTCCTATGTACAAGAATATAACTACTATAATACTACTCCTATGTACAAGAATATAACTACTATAATACTGCTAATATGTACAAGAACATAACTACTATAATACTGCTCCTATGTACAAGAATATAACTACTATAATACTACCCCTATGTACAAGAATATAACTACTATAATACTGCCCCCTATGTACAAGAATATAACTACTATAATACTACCTCCTATGTACAAGAATATAACTACTATAATACTGCCCCCTATGTACAAGAATATAACTACTATAATACTGCTCCTATGTACAAGAATATAACTACTATAATACTGCTCCTATGTACAAGAATATAACTACTATAATACTACCTCCTATGTACAAGAATATAACTACTATAATACTGCCCCCTATGTACAAGAATATAACTACTATAATACTGCTCCTATGTACAAGAATATAACTACTATAATACTACCTCCTATGTACAAGAATATAACTACTATAATACTGTTCCTATGTACAAGAATATAACTACTATAATACTGCTCCTATGTACAAGAATATAACTACTATAATACTGCCCCCTATGTACAAGAATATAACTACTATAATACTACCTCCTATGTACAAGAATATAACTACTATAATACTACTCCTATGTACAAGAATATAACTACTATAATACTACTCCTATGTACAAGAATATAACTACTATAATACTGCTCCTATGTACAAGAATATAACTACTATAATACTGCTCCTATGTACAAGAATATAACTACTATAATACTGCCCCTATGTACAAGAATATAACTACTATAATACTGCTATGTACAAGAATATAACTACTATAATACTGCCTATCTACAAGAATATAACTACTATAATACTACCTCCTATGTACAAGAATATAACTACTATAATACTGCTCCTATGTACAAGAATATAACTACTATAATACTGCCTATGTACAAGAATATAACTACTATAATACTGCCCCCTATGTACAAGAATATAACTACTATAATACTACTCCTATGTACAAGAATATAACTACTACCGTGTTTCCCCGAAAATAAGGCATAGGAGAGGTTTCGGAGAATTGCCTAATATAAGGCATCCCCCGAAAGTAAGGCGTATGTTCCCGAACAGAACATACGGTATATACGATATGTGAGTCCGCGGGAGAACCCCACAATCTCTGCTATCATTATACTCCGGGTTCTTTTCAGACCCCGGAGTATAATAATCGGCGGCCCAGGGGAGGTGAGCGAACATAAAAAACTATGTGCTTACCTGTCCTACGCTTCTCCAGGCTTCGGGCCTGTTTGGTGACGTCAGCGGACGTCATTTTGCGTCGCGACGCCGGCCGGATCACGTGACGCGGCCTGGTCTAACAGTGAAGGGGGCCGGAGTAGCGCACGGGCATGCACCGGAGCGAGGAACAGGTAAGCAACGTTGTTTTTTTATGTTTCTATCCTCTCCTGGGTCTCCGATCATTATACTCTGGGGTCTGAAAAGACCCCACAGTATAATAATTGTTCATGGGTGGTCCACTATGGGGCAAACTACTGTGTGCAGGGGCTACTATGGGGCAAACTACTGTGTGCCGGGGCCACTATGGGGAATGATACTGTGTGCAGGGGCCACTATGGCGAATGATACTGTGTGCAGGGGCCACTATGGCGAATGATACTGTGTGCAGGGGCCACTATGGGGCATGAGACTGTGTGCAGGGGCCACTATGGCGAATGATACTGTGTGCAGGGGCCACTATGGCGAATGATACTGTGTGCAGGGGCCACTATGGCGAATGATACTGTGTGCAGGGGCCACTATGGCGAATGATACTGTGTGCAGGGGCCACTATGGGGCATGAGACTGTGTGCAGGGGCCACTATGAGACATGATACTGTGTGCAGGGAAATTAATGGTTTGGATTGTTAGGATGATGTCCTAGAAGATGATGACATAACTGTCATTGAATAAATTTTACTTTCTATTCGTACCGTAAATATTGGTAAATGTACTACTCCTATGTACAAGAATATAACTACTATAATACTGCCTCCTATGTACAAGAATATAACTACTATAATACTACTCCTATGTACAAGAATATAACTACTATAATACTGCTCCTATGTACAAGAATATAACTACTATAATACTGCCCCCTATGTAGAAGAATATAACTACTATAATACTGCTCCTATGTAGAAGAATATAACTACTATAATACTACTCCTATGTACAAGAATATAACTACTATAATACTGCTCCTATGTACAAGAATATAACTATTATAATACTGCCTCCTATGTACAAGAATATAACTACTATAATACTGCTCCTATGTACAAGAATATAACTACTATAATACTGCTCCTATGTACAAGAATATAACTACTATAATACTGCTCCTATGTACAAGAGTATAACTACTATAATACTACCTCCTATGTACAAGAATATAACTACTATAATACTACTCCTATGTACCAGAATATAACTACTATAATACTGCTCCTATGTACAAGAATATAACTACTATAATACTGCCCCTATGTACAAGAATATAACTACAATAATACTTCTCCTATGTACAAGAGTATAACTACTATAATACTACCCCCTATGTACAAGAATATAACTACTATAATACTGCCCCCTATGTAGAAGAATATAACTACTATAATACTGCTCCTATGTACAAGAATATAACTACTATAATACTGCTCCTATGTACAAGAATATAACTACTATAATACTGCCCCTATGTACAAGAATATAACTGCTATAATACTGCCCCTATGTACAAGAATATAACTACTATAATACTACTCCTATGTACAAGAATATAACTACTATAATACTGCCCCCTATGTAGAAGAATATAACTACTATAATACTGCTCCTATGTAGAAGAATATAACTACTATAATACTACTCCTATGTACAAGAATATAACTACTATAATACTGCTCCTATGTACAAGAATATAACTATTATAATACTACTCCTATGTACAAGAATATAACTACTATAATACTGCTCCTATGTACAAGAATATAACTACTATAATACTGCCCCCTATGTAGAAGAATATAACTACTATAATACTGCTCCTATGTAGAAGAATATAACTACTATAATACTACTCCTATGTACAAGAATATAACTACTATAATACTGCTCCTATGTACAAGAATATAACTACTATAATACTGCTCCTATGTACAAGAATATAACTACTATAATACTGCTCCTATGTACAAGAATATAACTACTATAATACTACCTCCTATGTACAAGAATATAACTACTATAATACTGCCCCTATGTACAAGAATATAACTACTATAATACTGCTCCTATGTACAAGAGTATAACTACTATAATACTACCTCCTATGTACAAGAAAATAACTACTATAATACTACTCCTATGTACCAGAATATAACTACTATAATACTGCTCCTATGTACAAGAATATAACTACTATAATACTGCCCCTATGTACAAGAATATAACTACAATAATACTTCTCCTATGTACAAGAGTATAACTACTATAATACTACCCCCTATGTACAAGAATATAACTACTATAATACTGCCCCCTATGTAGAAGAATATAACTACTATAATACTGCTCCTATGTACAAGAATATAACTACTATAATACTGCTCCTATGTACAAGAATATAACTACTATAATACTGCTCCTATGTACAAGAATATAACTACTATAATACTACCTCCTATGTACAAGGATATAACTACTATAATACTACTCCTATGTACAAGGATATAACTACTATAATACTGCTCCATATGTACAAGAATATAACTACTATAATACTACCTCCTATGTACAAGAATATAACTACTATAATACTGCTCCTATGTACAAGAAAATAACTACTATAATACTGCGCCTATGTACAAGAATATAACTACTATAATACTGCTCCTATGTACAAGATTATAACTACTATAATACTGCTCCTATGTACAAGAATATAACTACTATAATACTACCTCCTATGTACAAGAATATAACTACTATAATACTGCCCCCTATGTAGAAGAATATAACTACTATAATACTGCTCCTATGTACAAGAATATAACTACTATAATACTGCTCCTATGTACAAGAATATAACTACTATAATACTGCTCCTATGTACAAGAATATAACTACTATAATACTACCTCCTATGTACAAGGATATAACTACTATAATACTACTCCTATGTACAAGGATATAACTACTATAATACTGCTCCATATGTACAAGAATATAACTACTATAATACTACCTCCTATGTACAAGAATATAACTACTATAATACTGCTCCTATGTACAAGAAAATAACTACTATAATACTGCGCCTATGTACAAGAATATAACTACTATAATACTGCTCCTATGTACAAGATTATAACTACTATAATACTGCTCCTATGTACAAGAATATAACTACTATAATACTACCTCCTATGTACAAGAATATAACTACTATAATACTGCGCCTATGTACAAGAATATAACTACTATAATACTACCTCCTATGTACAAGAATATAACTACTATAATACTGCCCCTATGTACAAGAATATAACTACTATAATACTACCTCCTATGTACAAGATTATAACTACTATAATACTGCTCCTATGTACAAGAATATAACTACTATAATACTACCTCCTATGTACAAGAATATAACTACTATAATACTGCGCCTATGTACAAGAATATAACTACTATAATACTACCTCCTATGTACAAGAATATAACTACTATAATACTGCCCCTATGTACAAGAATATAACTACTATAATACTGCTCCTATGTACAAGAATATAACTACTATAATACTGCTCCTATGTACAAGAATATAACTACTATAATACTACCTCCTATGTACAAGAATATAACTACTATAATACTGCGCCTATGTACAAGAATATAACTACTATAATATTACCTCCTATGTACAAGAATATAACTACTATAATACTGCCCCTATGTACAAGAATATAACTACTATAATACTGCTCCTATGTACAAGAATATAACTACTATAATACTACTCCTATGTACAAGAATATAACTACTATAATACTACCTCCTATGTACAAGAATATAACTACTATAATACTACCTCCTATGTACAAGAATATAACTACTATAATACTGCTCCTATGTACAAGAATATAACTACTATAATACTACCTCCTATGTACAAGAATATAACTACTATAATACTGCTCCTATGTACAAGAATATAACTACTATAATACTGCCCCCTATGTACAAGAATATAACTACTATAATACTGCGCCTATGTACAAGAATATAACTACTATAATACTACCTCCTATGTACAAGAATATAACTACTATAATACTGCCCCTATGTACAAGAATATAACTACTATAATACTGCTCCTATGTACAAGAATATAACTACTATAATACTACTCCTATGTACAAGAATATAACTACTATAATACTACCTCCTATGTACAAGAATATAACTACTATAATACTACCTCCTATGTACAAGAATATAACTACTATAATACTGCTCCTATGTACAAGAATATAACTACTATAATACTGCTCCTATGTACAAGAATATAACTACTATAATACTGCCCCTATGTACAAGAATATAACTACTATAATACTACTCCTATGTACAAGAATATAACTACTATAATACTACCCCTATATACAAGAATATAACTACTATAATACTACCTATGTACAAGAATATAACTACTATAATACTGCCCCCTATGTACAAGAATATAACTACTATAATACTGCCCCTATGTACAAGAATATAACTACTATAATACTACTCCTATGTACAAGAATATAACTACTATAATACTGCCCCTATGTACAAGAATATAACTACTATAATACTGCTCCTATGTACAAGAATATAACTACTATAATACTGCCCCTATGTACAAGAATATAACTACTATAATACTACTCCTATGTACAAGAATATAACTACTATAATACTGCTCCTATGTACAAGAATATAACTACTATAATACTACTCCTATATACAAGAATATAACTACTATAATACTACTACTATGTACAAGAATATAACTACTATAATACTACCTCCTATGTACAAGAATATAACTACTGTAATACTGCTCCTATGTACAAGAATATAACTACTATAATACTGCTCCTATGTACAAGAATATAACTACTATAATACTGCCCCTATGTACAAGAATATAACTACTATAATACTACTATGTACAAGAATATAACTACTATAATACTGCCTATGTACAAGAATATAACTACTATAATACTGCCCCCTATGTACAAGAATATAACTACTATAATACTACTCCTATGTACAAGAATATAACTACTACCGTGTTTCCCCGAAAATAAGGCATAGGAGAGGTTTCGGAGAATTGCCTAATATAAGGCATCCCCCGAAAGTAAGGCGTATGTTCCCGAACAGAACATACGGTATATACGATATGTGAGTCCGCGGGAGAACCCCACAATCTCTGCTATCATTATACTCCGGGGTCTTTTCAGACCCCGGAGTATAATAATCGGCGGCCCAGGGGAGGTGAGCGAACATAAAAAACTATGTGCTTACCTGTCCTACGCTTCTCCAGGCTTCGGGCCTGTTTGGTGACGTCAGCGGACGTCATTTTGCGTCGCGACGCCGGCCGGATCACGTGACGCGGCCTGGTCTAACAGTGAAGGGGGCCGGAGTAGCGCACGGGCATGCACCGGAGCGAGGAACAGGTAAGCAACGTTGTTTTTTTATGTTTCTATCCTCTCCTGGGTCTCCGATCATTATACTCTGGGGTCTGAAAAGACCCCACAGTATAATAATTGTTCATGGGTGGTCCACTATGGGGCAAACTACTGTGTGCAGGGGCTACTATGGGGCAAACTACTGTGTGCCGGGGCCACTATGGGGAATGATACTGTGTGCCGGGGCCACTATGGCGAATGATACTGTGTGCAGGGGCCACTATGGCGAATGATACTGTGTGCAGGGGCCACTATGGGGCATGAGACTGTGTGCAGGGGCCACTATGAGACATGATACTGTGTGCAGGGAAATTAATGGTTTGGATTGTTATGATGATGTCCTAGAAGATGATGACATAACTGTCATTGAATAAATTTTACTTTCTATTCGTACCGTAAATATTGGTAAATGTACTACTATGTACAAGAATATAACTACTATAATACTGCCTCCTATGTACAAGAATATAACTACTATAATACTACTCCTATGTACAAGAATATAACTACTATAATACTGCTCCTATGTACAAGAATATAACTACTATAATACTGCCCCCTATGTAGAAAAATATAACTACTATAATACTGCTCCTATGTAGAAGAATATAACTACTATAATACTACTCCTATGTACAAGAATATAACTACTATAATACTGCTCCTATGTACAAGAATATAACTATTATAATACTGCCTCCTATGTACAAGAATATAACTACTATAATACTGCTCCTATGTACAAGAATATAACTACTATAATACTGCTCCTATGTACAAGAATATAACTACTATAATACTACCTCCTATGTACAAGAATATAACTACTATAATACTGCCCCCTATGTACAAGAATATAACTACTATAATACTGCCCCCTATGTAGAAGAATATAACTACTATAATACTGCTCCTATGTAGAAGAATATAACTACTATAATACTACTCCTATGTACAAGAATATAACTACTATAATACTGCTCCTATGTACAAGAATATAACTATTATAATACTGCCTCCTATGTACAAGAATATAACTACTATAATACTGCTCCTATGTACAAGAATATAACTACTATAATACTGCTCCTATGTACAAGAATATAACTACTATAATACTACCTCCTATGTACAAGAATATAACTACTATAATACTGCCCCTATGTACAAGAATATAACTACTATAATACTGCTCCTATGTACAAGAGTATAACTACTATAATACTGCTCCTATGTACAAGAATATAACTACTATAATACTACTCCTATGTACAAGAATATAACTACTATAATACTGCTCCTATGTACAAGAATATAACTACTATAATACTGCCCCTATGTACAAGAATATAACTACAATAATACTTCTCCTATGTACAAGAGTATAACTACTATAATACTACCCCCTATGTACAAGAATATAACTACTATAATACTGCCCCCTATGTAGAAGAATATAACTACTATAATACTGCTCCTATGTACAAGAATATAACTACTATAATACTGCTCCTATGTACAAGAATATAACTACTATAATACTGCTCCTATGTACAAGAATATAACTACTATAATACTGCGCCTATGTACAAGAATATAACTACTATAATACTGCTCCTATGTACAAGATTATAACTACTATAATACTGCTCCTATGTACAAGAATATAACTACTATAATACTACCTCCTATGTACAAGAATATAACTACTATAATACTGCCCCTATGTACAAGAATATAACTACTATAATACTACCTCCTATGTACAAGATTATAACTACTATAATACTACCTCCTATGTACAAGAATATAACTACTATAATACTGCTCCTATGTACAAGAATATAACTACTATAATACTGCTCCTATGTACAAGAATATAACTACTATAATACTGCCCCCTATGTACAAGAATATAACTACTATAATACTACTCCTATGTACAAGAATATAACTACTATAATACTACCTCCTATGTACAAGAATATAACTACTGTAATACTGCTCCTATGTACAAGAATATAACTACTATAATACTGCTCCTATGTACAAGAATATAACTACTATAATACTGCCCCTATGTACAAGAATATAGCTACTATAATACTGCTATGTACAAGAATATAACTACTATAATACTGCCTATCTACAAGAATATAACTACTATAATACTGCCTCCTATGTACAAGAATATAACTACTATAATACTACTCCTATGTACAAGAATATAACTACTACCGTGTTTCCCCGAAAATAAGGCATAGGAGAGGTTTCGGAGAATTGCCTAATATAAGGCATCCCCCGAAAGTAAGGCGTATGTTCCCGAACAGAACATACGGTATATACGATATGTGAGGCCGCGGGAGAACCCCACAATCTCTGCTATCATTATACTCCGGGGTCTTTTCAGACCCCGGAGTATAATAATCGGCCGCCCAGGGGAGGTGAGCGAACATAAAAAACTATGTGCTTACCTGTCCTACGCTTCTCCAGGCTTCGGGCCTGTTTGGTGACGTCAGCGGACGTCATTTTGCGTCGCGACGCTGGCCGGATCACGTGACGCGGCCTGGTCTAACAGTGAAGGGGGCCGGAGTAGCGCACGGGCATGCACCGGAGCGAGGAACAGGTAAGCAACGTTGTTTTTTTATGTTTCTATCCTCTCCTGGGTCTCCGATCATTATACTCTGGGGTCTGAAAAGACCCCACAGTATAATAATTGTTCATGGGTGGTCCACTATGGGGCAAACTACTGTGTGCAGGGGCTACTATGGGGCAAACTACTGTGTGCCGGGGCCACTATGGGGAATGATACTGTGTGCCGGGGCCACTATGGCGAATGATACTGTGTGCAGGGGCCACTATGGCGAATGATACTGTGTGCAGGGGCCACTATGGGGCATGAGACTGTGTGCAGGGGCCACTATGGCGAATGATACTGTGTGCAGGGGCCACTATGGCGAATGATACTGTGTGCAGGGGCCACTATGGCGAATGATACTGTGTGCAGGGGCCACTATGGCGAATGATACTGTGTGCAGGGGCCACTATGGGGCATGAGACTGTGTGCAGGGGCCACTATGAGACATGATACTGTGTGCAGGGAAATTAATGGTTTGGATTGTTAGGATGATGTCCTAGAAGATGATGACATAACTGTCATTGAATAAATTTTACTTTCTATTCGTACCGTAAATATTGGTAAATGTACTACTCCTATGTACAAGAATATAACTACTATAATACTGCCTCCTATGTACAAGAATATAACTACTATAATACTACTCCTATGTACAAGAATATAACTACTATAATACTGCTCCTATGTACAAGAATATAACTACTATAATACTGCCCCCTATGTAGAAGAATATAACTACTATAATACTGCTCCTATGTAGAAGAATATAACTACTATAATACTACTCCTATGTACAAGAATATAACTACTATAATACTGCTCCTATGTACAAGAATATAACTATTATAATACTGCCTCCTATGTACAAGAATATAACTACTATAATACTGCTCCTATGTACAAGAATATAACTACTATAATACTGCTCCTATGTACAAGAATATAACTACTATAATACTGCTCCTATGTACAAGAATATAACTACAATAATACTTCTCCTATGTACAAGAGTATTACTACTATAATACTACCCCCTATGTACAAGAATATAACTACTATAATACTGCCCCCTATGTAGAAGAATATAACTACTATAATACTGCTCCTATGTACAAGAATATAACTACTATAATACTGCTCCTATGTACAAGAATATAACTACTATAATACTGCCCCTATGTACAAGAATATAACTGCTATAATACTGCCCCTATGTACAAGAATATAACTACTATAATACTACTCCTATGTACAAGAATATAACTACTATAATACTGCTCCTATGTACAAGAATATAACTACTATAATACTGCTCCTATGTACAAGAATATAACTACTATCATACTACTACTATGTACAAGAATATAACTACTATAATACTACCTCCTATGTACAAGAATATAACTACTGTAATACTGCTCCTATGTACAAGAATATAACTACTATAATACTGCTCCTATGTACAAGAATATAACTACTATAATACTGCCCCTATGTACAAGAATATAACTACTATAATACTGCTATGTACAAGAATATAACTACTATAATACTGCCTATGTACAAGAATATAACTACTATAATACTGCTCCTATGTACAAGAATATAACTACTATAATACTGCTCCTATGTACAAGAATATAACTACTATAATACTGCCCCCTATGTACAAGAATATAACTACTATAATACTACTCCTATGTACAAGAATATAACTACTACCGTGTTTCCCCGAAAATAAGGCATAGGAGAGGTTTCGGAGAATTGCCTAATATAAGGCATCCCCCGAAAGTAAGGCGTATGTTCCCGAACAGAACATACGGTATATACGATATGTGAGGCGTTATATTCTTATAAGACCTGTATAGTAGTTAGATTCGGTGTACATAGGCAGTATTATAGTAGTTATATTCTTGTACATAGGAGGTAGTATTATAGTAGTTATATTCTTGTACATAGGAGTAGTATTATAGTAGTTTATATTCTTGTACATAGGAGCAGTATTATAGTAGTTATATTCTTGTACATAGGAGCAGTATTATAGTAGTTATATTCTTGTACATAGGAGCAGTATTATAGTAGTTATATTCTTGTACATAGGAGCAGTATTATAGTAGTTATATTCTTGTACATAGGAGCAGTATTATAGTAGTTATATTCTTGTACATAGGAGCAGTATTATAGTAGTTATATTCTTGTACATAGGAGGAGTATTATAGTAGTTATATTCTGTACATAGGAGCAGTATTATAGTAGTTATATTCTTGTACATAGGAGCAGTATTATAGTAGTTATATTCTTGTACATAGGGGGAGTATTATAGTAGTTATATTCTTGTACATAGGGGGGAGCAGTATTATAGTAGTTATATTCTTGTACATAGGAGGAGTATTATAGTAGTTATATTCTTGTACATAGGAGGTAGTATTATAGTAGTTATATTCTTGTACATAGGAGCAGTATTATAGTAGTTATATTCTTGTACATAGGAGTAGTATTACAGTAGTTATATTCTTGTACATAGGAGCAGTATTATAGTAGTTATATTCTTGTACATAGGAGCAGTATTATAGTAGTTATATTCTTGTACATAGGGGCAGTATTATAGTAGTTATATTCTTGTACATAGGAGGAGTATTATAGTAGTTATATTCTTGTACATAGGAGGAGTATTATAGTAGTTATATTCTTGTACATAGGAGCAGTATTATAGTAGTTATATTCTTGTACATAGGAGCAGTATTATAGTAGTTATATTCTTGTACATAGGAGCAGTATTATAGTAGTTATATTCTTGTACATAGGAGGCAGTATTATAGTAGTTATATTCTTGTAATAGGAGAGTATTATAGTAGTTATATTCTTGTACATAGGAGTAGTATTATAGTAGTTATATTCTTGTACATAGGAGCAGTATTATAGTAGTTATATTCTTGTACATAGGAGCAGTATTATAGTAGTTATATTCTTGTACATAGGGGCAGTATTATAGTAGTTATATTCTTTGTACATAGGAGAGTATTATAGTAGTTATATTCTTGTACATAGGGCAGTATTATAGTAGTTATTCTTGTACATAGGAGGAGTATTATAGTAGTTATATTCTTGTACATAGGGGCAGTATTATAGTAGTTATATTCTTGTACATAGGGGGAGTATTATAGTAGTTATATTCTTGTACATAGGGGTAGTATTATAGTAGTTATATTCTTGTACATAGGAGGTAGTATTATAGTAGTTATATTCTTGTACATAGGAGTAGTATTATAGTAGTTATATTCTTGTACATAGGAGCAGTATTATAGTAGTTATATTCTTGTACATAGGAGGAGTATTATAGTAGTTATATTCTTGTACATAGAGCAGTATTATAGTAGTTATATTCTTGTACATAGGAGGCAGTATTATAGTAGTTATATTCTTGTACATAGGAGTAGTATTATAGTAGTTATATTCTTGTACATAGGAGCAGTATTATAGTAGTTATATTCTTGTACATAGGAGTAGTATTATAGTAGTTATATTCTTGTACATAGGGGGTAGTATTATAGTAGTTATATTCTTGTACATAGGAGGTAGTATTATAGTAGTTATATTTTGTACATAGGAGCAGTATTATAGTAGTTATATTTTTGTACATAGGAGCAGTATTATAGTAGTTATATTCTTGTACATAGGAGCTAGTATTATAGTAGTTATATTTTTGTACATAGGAGCAGTATTATAGTAGTTATATTCTTGTATATAGGAGGCAGTATTATAGTAGTTATATTTTTGCACTAGGAGTAGTATTATAGTAGTTATATTTTTGTACATAGGAGCAGTATTATAGTAGTTATATTCTTGAACATAGGGGGCAGTATTATAGTAGTTATATTTTTGTACATAGGAGTAGTATTATAGTAGTTATATTCTTGTACATAGGACCAGTATTATAGTAGTTATATTCTTGTACATAGGAGGAGTATTATAGTAGTTATATTTTTGTACATAGGAGCAGTATTATAGTAGTTATATTTTTGTACATAGGAGCAGTATTATAGTAGTTATATTATTGTACATAGGAGTAGTATTATAGTAGTTATATTATTGTACATAGGAGTAGTATTATAGTAGTTATATTTTTGTACATAGGGGGTAGTATTATAGTAGTTATATTCTTGTGCACATAGAGGGTATTATAGTAGTTATATTTTTGTACATAGGAGTAGTATTATAGTAGTTATATTTTTGTACATAGGTGTAGTATTATACTAGTTATATTTTTTGTACATAGAGTAGTATTATAGTAGTTATATTTTTGTACATAGGGAGCAGTATTATAGTAGTTTATATTCTTGTACATAGGAGGTAGTATTATAGTAGTTATATTTTTGTACATAGGAGCAGTATTATAGTAGTTATATTCTTGTATATAGGAGTTGTATTATAGTAGTTATATTCTTGTACATAGGAGCAGTATTATAGTAGTTATATTCTTGTACATAGGAGGCAGTATTATAGTAGTTATATTCTTGTACATAGGGGGAGTAGTAGGTAGTTATAATCTTGTACATAGGAGCCAGTATTATAGTAGTTATATTCTTGTACATAGGAGCAGTACTATAGTTAGTTATATCTTTGTACATAGGAGGAGTATTATAGTAGTTATATTCTTGTACATAGGAGCAGTATTATAGTAGTTATATTCTTGTACATAGGAGCAGTATTATAGTAGTTATATTTTTGTACATAGGAGCAGTATTATAGTAGTTATATTCTTGTACATAGGGGCAGTATTATAGTAGTTATATTCTTGTACATAGGAGCAGCATTATAGTAGTTATATTCTTGTACATAGGAGAGTATTATAGTAGTTATATTTTTCTACATAGGGCAGTTTTTAGGTATATTCTTGTCTAGCAGGCAGTATTATAGTAGTTATATTCTTCTACATAGGGGCAGTATTATAGTAGTATTATATTCTTGTACTAGGCGTATTATAGTAGTTATATTCTTGTACATAGGAGAGTATTATAGTAGTTATATTCTTCACATAGGAGCAGTAATTATAGTAGTTATATACTTGTACATAGGGGCAGTATTATAGTAGTTATATTCTTGTACATAGGGGCAGTATTATAGTAGTTATATTCTTGTACATAGGAGTGTATTATAGTGTTATATTCTTTGTACATAGGAGCAGTATTATAGTAGTTATATTCTTGTACATAGGAGATATTATAGTAGTTATATTCTTGTACATAGGAGGCAGTATTATAGTAGTTATATTCTTGTACATAGGAGGTAGTATTATAGTAGTTATATTCTTGTACATAGGAGTAGTATTATAGTAGTTATATTCTTGTACATAGGGGAGCGGTATTATAGTAGTTATATTTTGTACATAGGAGTAGTATTATAGTAGTTATATTCTTGTACATAGGGGCAGTATTATAGTAGTTATATTATTATACATAGGAGCAGTATTATAGTGTTATATTCTTGCACATAGGAGCAGTATTATAGTAGTTATATTCTTGTACATAGGAGCAGTATTATAGTAGTTATATTCTGTACATAGGAGGAGTATTATAGTAGTTATATTCTTGTACATAGGAGGTAGTATTATAGTAGTTATATTCTTGTACATAGGAGCAGTATTATAGTAGTTATATTCTTGTACATAGGAGCAGTATTATAGTAGTTATATTCTTGTACATAGGAGCAGTATTATAGTAGTTATATTCTTGTACATAGGAGCAGTATTATAGTAGTTATATTCTTGTACATAGGAGCAGTATTATAGTAGTTATATTCTTGTACATAGGAGCTAGTATTATAGTAGTTATATTCTTGTACATAGGAGCAGTATTATAGTAGTTATATTCTTGTACATAGGAGCAGTATTATAGTAGTTATATTCTTGTACATAGGAGCAGTATTATAGTAGTTATATTCTTGTACATAGGAGCAGTATTATAGTAGTTATATTCTTGTACATAGGAGCAGTATTATAGTAGTTATATTCTTGTACATAGGAGCAGTATTATAGTAGTTATATTCTTGTACATAGGAGTAGTATTATAGTAGTTATATTCTTGTACATAGGAGCAGTATTATAGTAGTTATATTCTTGTACATAGGAGCAGTATTATAGTAGTTATATTCTTGTACATAGGAGCTAGTATTATAGTAGTTATATTCTTGTACATAGGAGCAGTATTATAGTAGTTATATTCTTGTACATAGGAGAGTATTATAGTAGTTATATTCTTGTACATAGGAGCAGTATTATAGTAGTTATATTCTTGTACATAGGAGCAGTATTATAGTAGTTATATTCTTGTACATAGAGGCAGTATTATAGTAGTTATATTCTTGTACATAGGAGCAGTATTATAGTAGTTATATTCTTGTACATAGGAGCAGTATTATAGTAGTTATATTCTTTGTACATAGGAGCAGTATTATAGTAGTTATATTCTTGTACATAGGAGCAGTATTATAGTAGTTATATTCTTGTACATAGGAGCAGTATTATAGTAGTTATATTCTTGTACATAGGAGCAGTATTATAGTAGTTATATTCTTGTACATAGGAGCAGTATTATAGTAGTTATATTTTGTACATAGGAGAGTATTATAGTAGTTATATTCTTGTACATAGGAGCAGTATTATAGTAGTTATATTCTTGTACATAGGAGCAGTATTATAGTAGTTATATTCTTGTACATAGGAGCAGTATTATAGTAGTTATATTCTTGTACATAGGAGCAGTATTATAGTAGTTATATTCTTGTACATAGAGCAGTATTATAGTAGTTATATTCTGTACATAGGGGCAGTATTATAGTAGTTATATTCTTGTACATAGGAGCAGTATTATAGTAGTTATATTCTTGTACATAGGAGCAGTATTATAGTAGTTATATTCTTGTACATAGGAGCAGTATTATAGTAGTTATATTTTGTACATAGGAGCAGTATTATAGTAGTTATATTTTGTACATAGGAGCAGTATTATAGTAATTATATTCTTGTACATAGGAGGAGTATTATAGTAGTTATATTCTTGTACATAGGAGTAGTATTATAGTAGTTATATTCTTGTACATAGGAGTAGTATTATAGTAGTTATATTCTTGTACATAGGAGCAGTATTATAGTAGTTATATTCTTGTACATAGGAGCAGTATTATAGTAGTTATATTCTTGTACATAGGGGCAGTATTATAGTAGTTATATTCTTGTACATAGGAGCAGTATTATAGTAGTTATATTATTGTACATAGGAGGAGTATTATAGTAGTTATATTCTTGTACATAGGGGCAGTATTATAGTAGTTATATTCTTATACATAGGAGCAGTATTATAGTAGTTATATTCTTGTACATAGGAGCAGTATTATAGTAGTTATATTCTTGTACATAGGAGCAGTATTATAGTAGTTATATTCTTGTACATAGGAGCAGTATTATAGTAGTTATATTTTGTACATAGGAGCAGTATTATAGTAGTTATATTCTTGTACATAGGGGCAGTATTATAGTAGTTATATTTTGTACATAGGAGCAGTATTATAGTAGTTATATTTTTGTACATAGGAGCAGTATATAGTAGTTATATTTTGTACATAGGAGCAGTATTATAGTAGTTATATTCTTGTACATAGGAGCAGTATTATAGTAGTTATATTCTTGTACATAGGAGCAGTATTATAGTAGTTATATTCTGTACATAGGAGCAGTATTATAGTAGTTATATTTTGTACATAGGGCAGTATTATAGTAGTTATATTCTTGTACATAGGAGCAGTATTATAGTAGTTATATTCTTGTACATAGGAGCAGTATTATAGTAGTTATATTCTTGTACATAGGAGCAGTATTATAGTAGTTATATTCTTGTACATAGGAGCAGTATTATAGTAGTTATATTCTTACACATGGAGCAGTATTATAGTAGTTATATTCTTGTACATAGGAGCAGTATTATAGTAGTTATATTCTTGTACATAGGAGCAGTATTATAGTAGTTATATTCTTGTACATAGGGGCAGTATTATAGTAGTTATATTCTTGTACATAGGAGGAGTATTATAGTAGTTATATTCTTGTCATAGGAGTAGTATTATAGTAGTTATATTTTGTACATAGGAGCAGTATTATAGTAGTTATATTCTTGTACATAGAAGCAGTATTATAGTAGTTATATTCTTGTACATAGGAGTAGTATTATAGTAGTTATATTTTTGTACATAGGTGCAGTATTATACTAGTTATATTTTGTACATAGGAGCAGTATTATAGTAGTTATATTTTGTACATAGGAGCAGTATTATAGTAGTTATATTTTTGTACATAGCAGCAGTATTATAGTAGTTATATTTTGTACATGGGAGGTAGTATTATAGTAGTTATAGTCTTGTACATAGGAGGTAGTATTATAGCAGTTATATTCTTGTACATAGGGGGTAGTAATATAGTAGTTATATTCTTGTACATAGGAGCAGTATTATAGTTTTTATATTCTTGTACATAGGGGGCAGTATTATAGTAGTTATATTCTTCTTGTACATAGGAGCAGTATTATAGTAGTTATATTCTTGTACATAGGAGCAGTATTATAGTAGTTATATTCTTGTAGATAGGAGCAGTATTATAGTAGTTATATTCTTGTACATAGGAGCAGTATTATAGTAGTTATATTCTTTGTAGATAGGAGCAGTATTATAGTAGTTATATTCTTGTACATAGGAGCAGTATTATAGTAGTTATAGTCTTGTACATAGGAGGTAGTATTATAGTAGTTATATTCTTGTACATAGGAGCAGTATTATAGTAGTTTATATCCTTGTACATAGGAGGTAGTATTATAGTAGTTATATTCTTGTACATAGGAGCAGTATTATAGTAGTTATATTCTTGTACATAGGAGCAGTATTATAGTTTATATTCTTGTACATAGGAGCAGTATTATAGTAGTTATATTTTTGTACATAGGAGGTAGTATTATAGTAGTTATATTCTTGTACATAGGAGCAGTATCAGTAGTTATATTTTTGTACATAGTAGCCTATTATAGTAGTTATATTCTTGTACATAGGAGGTAGTATTATAGTAGTTATATTCTTGTACATAGGAGCAGTATTATAGTAGTTATATACTTGTACATAGGGGCAGTATTATAGTAGTTATAGTCTTGTACATAGGAGGTAGTATTATAGTATTTATATTTTTGTACATAGGTGCAGTATTATAGTAGTTATATTTTTGTACATAGGAGTAGTATTATAGTAGTTATATTTTGTACATAGGAGGCAGTATTATAGTAGTTATATTTTTGTACATAGGAGCAGTATTATAGTAGTTATATTTTTGTACATAGGAGTAGTATTATAGTAGTTATATTCTTGTACATAGTAGCAGTATTATAGTAGTTATATTCTTGTACATAGGAGCAGTATTATAGTAGTTATATTCTGTACATAGGAGCAGTATTATAGTAGTTATATTCTTACACATAGAGAACAGTATTATAGTGTTATATTCTTGTACATAGGAGTAGTATTATAGTAGTTATAGTCTTGTACATAGGAGCAGTATTATAGTAGTTATATTTTTGTACATAGGAGGCTATTATAGTAGTTATATTCTTGTACATAGGAGCAGTATTATAGTAGTTATATTTTGTACATAGGAGCAGTATTATAGTAGTTATATTTTGTACATAGGAGTAGTATTATAGTAGTTATATTCTTGTACATAGGAGCAGTATTATAGTAGTTATATTTTTGTACATAGGAGCAGTATTATAGTAGTTATATTCTTGTACATAGGAGTAGTATAAAGTAGTTATATTCTTGTACATAGGAGCAGTATTATAGTAGTTATATTCTTGTACATAGGAGCAGTATTATAGTAGTTATATTCTTGTACATAGGAGCAGTATTATAGTAGTTATATTCTTGTACATAGGAGCAGTATTATAGTAGTTATATTCTTGTACATAGGAGCAGTATTATAGTAGTTATATTCTTGTACATAGGAGCAGTATTATAGTAGTTATATTCTTGTACATAGGAGCAGTATTATAGTAGTTATATTCTTGTACATAGGAGCAGTATTATAGTAGTTATATTCTTGTACATAGGAGCAGTATTATAGTAGTTATATTCTTGTACATAGGAGCAGTATTATAGTAGTTATATTCTTGTACATAGGAGTAGTATTATAGTAGTTATATTCTTGTACATAGGAGCAGTATTATAGTAGTTATATTCTTGTACATAGGAGCAGTATTATAGTAGTTATATTCTTGTACATAGGAGCAGTATTATAGTAGTTATATTCTTGTACATAGGAGCAGTATTATAGTAGTTATATTCTTGTACATAGGAGTAGTATTATAGTAGTTATATTCTTGTACATAGGAGCAGTATTATAGTAGTTATATTCTTGTACATAGGAGCAGTATTATAGTAGTTATATTCTTGTACATAGGAGCAGTATTATAGTAGTTATATTCTTGTACATAGGAGGTAGTATTATAGTAGTTATATTCTTGTACATAGGAGCAGTATTATAGTAGTTATATTCTTGTACATAGGAGCAGTATTATAGTAGTTATATTCTTGTACATAGGAGCAGTATTATAGTAGTTATATTCTTGTACATAGGAGCAGTATTATAGTAGTTATATTCTTGTACATAGGAGCAGTATTATAGTAGTTATATTCTTGTACATAGGAGCAGTATTATAGTAGTTATATTCTTGTACATAGGAGCAGTATTATAGTAGTTATATTCTTGTACATAGGAGCAGTATTATAGTAGTTATATTCTTGTACATAGGAGCAGTATTATAGTAGTTATATTCTTGTACATAGGAGGCAGTATTATAGTAGTTATATTCTTGTACATAGGAGCAGTATTATAGTAGTTATATTCTTGTACATAGGAGCAGTATTATAGTAGTTATATTCTTATGCTGATACGATTCCTTCTCGAAATGACAAATCGCAGACTTTCAGCCTTTGCCATTTCAGCTTCAAACATAAGGATATAAAATTTTAATTTTGAGTATTGAAGATATTTCCTCAGAGTATCAATAAAGCGTCATGTTATGCCGCATCTGCCCAACTCAATACATGTAAATATGAAAAGTGCAATTGACACAATATGGCAACAACATTTTTCTGTTGTAGAGTTTTTAATTTTTAGGAATCAAAACATGCAAATACTATATAAAGTTGAAATATGCATAAATGTTAATACTGACGCCATAGCGAATACAAATGTATATCATTTTACCACACAGTAGATACTATAAAAATTAAACCCATATGAAATTTGTAAAGCAAATGCAGTTTTTCTCCAATTATGATTCTGAATTTTCAGCTTCCCATTACGTGCAACATGAATAGTGACATTACAAAGTACAATTTATTTACATAAACAATAAGCCATCATGTGACTGTAATTTGAAAATTGTAATGCCCAAATGGGAGGAAAAATGAAAATGCAAAAACAAATGTGATCATTAAAGGGTTGGGGGTTTTCTAAGGCTGAGTAATTGATGACCTATGCAATCATCAATTAAAAAAAGTGGAAAGGGATCAGCGCCTGTTCAGCGTGACCAATGTGCTGCAGCTTCAGTACCCGCAAGACGCTCCATAGTGACTGTGCTTGGTATCACAGCTCAGCCCTTTTCCTTGAATGGGACTGAGCTGTGATCAGGCCATGTGATCAATGAATCACATGTCTATTGAAATAAACAGCTCTCAGAGAGGGCCACTGCCTCTCTAGCCAGCTGAACCCTGGGGGATGTCAGACCCCCAACAGATCTCCAATTGATGACGTTTCTAAGGATAGGTCAGCAATTAAAAAAGGAAGCCCTGGAAAATCCCTTTAAGCTAAATTTTACATGGCGTCCTGCAACAAAAATGCTGGAAAGGCCACGACAGCAACGTACAGTGTATGCAAGCGCTGATAGAAGTTCACAGAGGTTTCCTCTGAACTTCTGCTTCCGATGCTACCTATAGAGCCGCGGCCCGTAGGTATAATTAACATGCAGCGATTTCCAAGAGCCACAGCGGTTTAAGCTCATACATGTCTACAGCTGCATATATTAACGCAAAGAAATTAAGGATGAGTTGCTAGAGTCCCATCCCTTGCTGTAACTATGCGCCGCTTTTTTCCACGGCGTTTACGCCGCAGGTGGACAGCGCGTTGCACGTGGGCCCGGCTGCTAGAGTTGGAAATGCCTACGGCTGCTCCTGAAATAATGGTGACACAAGTCCAGCAACCTTGCACCTGAATCCCTTACATACTCAAGTTATTTTGAAGAGTCACTTGAACTACAACTACTGTATCATAGGACAGATAATGGGCTCCAGTTCAGTCCTGGGAAATAGGGGATGTTTTTCCCCACAGTGGGTATCTGACTGATCCAGGGTGAATGTAGCCGTGCTGCTGGATAGGAAGCATCCATGCCCTCTTTAAACATTGGGGTAGCTGGGTAAGCGCAGTCCTATACTTCACTATCTCAGGCTTCTTCCATTGAGATTACTGGGTGCGTGCCTCCATCAGCCTAGACTCAGTCAGAAAACCCCCGATTCTGAGGGCCTTGATCCTATGGATAACAGATAACTATGCCTGTAATAACCCACTTATAAAGGTTATCCACCTTCACAATATTCTGGAAGCTGCACTCATGCGACAGTGTCAGCACAGTGCAAGAAAATCTGTTTTTCAGAATCCCTCATTGACACGAGTCTATTGAGATCCATAAAATCACCAAAAATAACTCTTGGATCATTCACACAGGCAGTTAAAACAATATTAAATCTTAATGTCCACTAAAATATGGTCCATTGTGCTGCTAATGCAACACATCTGCAACTACAAATCCTGTTGTATGAATGAAAACCCTTAGATCTGTAATCTGATAACCTAGATCAATCCCGCTGCACCAGGACAGGCAGTGACTCCCAGTAATGGCCAGCATACCGAGCCACACTGCTCCACTCACTGCTAAGTGCCGCTGCGGCTTCTGGTATATGGGTGCTGCCTCATAGACTTCAATGGGACAGTGCTGCAGCCACTACACTGTAAAACAGATAACAGCGCTGGCTCTAGTATGGTAACATTACTGGAAGCCATGCTATTCAATGCAGCTGTCTTGAGGAATATCATGTGGCGTACCCTGCAGATAGTATAACACCAATATTAAATGGATAATCCTTTAAAGTATCAAACTAAGAGCATTTTTTAATTAGAGTAGGAGAGGTGAAAAAGGCAAAAAAAACATTCACCTGTCCCACGTGCCGTGAAATGCAATCCTGCAGCTCTATTAGCGCTATCCCTCACCACACATGACTGCTGAAACAATCCGCAGCCACTGGCAGAGAACGTCACTATCTGTAGTCATCTCTGGAACCACTCTGTAGGCCGCTGAGTGACACAAATAATCACGTGATAACCTCAGCGGGGAGAAACAATGACATCACACATCAAGCCAGCAAGTAGCAAGGACGAGACTGCACTGGAAGAACACTTTCTAGCATGGGCTAGTAATCTGTGTCTATTATTTCACCTCCTAACATAAATAAATTAAAATTATATTATATTAAATTAATTAAAAGATTATATCTGCCATATAAATAAATTTATAGTATATACACTGTATAGATAGGATGCGTGACATTAAATAGGATGCATGACATTTTTTTCTTTAACATCATGCATCCTATTTAGCCAGTGTAATGCCTTTATTTATTCTGCTTACTTATATATAGCCATCATATTCCATAGCGCTGTACAGACATTATCAGTCATTCTCCCCATACTAAGACTCTACCTTATGACTGTCAATGTCTGTACCACGCTACTTAGAATATGAGGCGCTATACAAGTAAACAGAATAAATAAATAGGGCTGATACTTCTGCTTATGTGCTAAAACAAAGTATTAGACAAAACCATTCAAAAATGAAGCAATTATGCGCAAGTGAAAATTTTTGCAAAAAAGACTTTTGGGATTTTTCACCACTTTAATATTTTCTCATCATTTCGATCAGTTTTCTAGTGTTGTGTCCCATCAACAAGGAGCTGAGTAATGAATTCTGTTTAGATGCACGGAACTCCGAAACCGCGACTAATTTATGTGCGCACCTCATTATAAATCAGAATAAAACCTCAGCAGAGTGGAAACATTGTTTCTGATGGAATAAGCCGTGACTCCACAAATAAATATGGATCACTAAAATATGCATATATGGCAGCCCTCATATTAGTGATGATCGCATTGCAACCTGAAATTCCCAAGCGACTCCGCTCAGAGAATCCCATAAGCGGCTGCAATGCTGGACTGGAACAGAGATTTAGTATAGCCATAGCTATGCTAAGGATTCACATCTATGTCTAGCTCCTCTGTCATACAGGTCTGCCATGGAAAACAGAGGCAGACTACTAACATGGCAGTTACACACAGACACCCAGTGACCCCGTTATAATGAGGTCGCCTTATCCGCCATATTCAAACAGAAGTGATGGGCAAGAACGTAAATGTATCATGCTGCAGCCCTAGAGCAAGCACCAGTATAACTAATACAGTGGGCCATAGGAGGAAGCTTCAACCAGCAGTCAGAGCATCTGAGCTGCAGGGGCAAACAATTCAAATCAGTGGCGAAGATTTGGGGTGCAAAATAGGGGAAAACTGACTTTTGTGTGTGTAGTAACTTGCTACCTTCACACTGCTATTTCTGGAAACTCTGCTGAATCCGCCGCCCCATACAGCGTATGGTGATGCTGCAACAATGCGCTACTATTGTTGGCTCCAGCAACTGTCAATCAGGATGCAGGCTTCAGGAAGGCGGGCTCATGACAAGGCAAGGACAGTCTCCACCTCTGCGTAATATGGTGGCCATCCCGGCCCTGACCACTACTAATCCACATTTTGTCAATATATTGCATTGGTCAGGGGCTGATGGACCCTGACCATCAGATGAACCCCTGACAATGCATTTACATTGGTAAAATGTGGACTAATAGTCGGGGCCCACAGAGGATTCACAGGTTCCCCGGTGGGCCAGTCCGACCCTGCTTGTACACACAGGTGGATTATATTTATCATCATCAGTCATTTGAGACAACATTGGATCACTCAGAGATCCTGCAGTACCTTCTATGCACTGAAAGTGGGGGCCGAATATAATATTGCCTTCCCTTTTCAGTTTTTTATTTTACAAAGTTTAAAATAACCAATAGAACTAGGATTCATTTCATGATTGTGTCCACTTGTTGATTCTTCCCCAAAAATTAAAATTTTATATCTTTATGTTTGGGCCTGAAATGTGGCAAAAGGTGTGAAATTCAAAGAGGCAGCTTCACCAGGCACTGTATGTAATGCATTAGTATGTCATATGCAGAAGTATCTAATCCTGTATGTGCTTCACTCCCCTATTAATATCAGTCTTTGTTCACATGATGCATCTCAGATACAGCTTCTGTGCTGAGCTCAAGTTGGGCTGATGACTGCAAATACTACCAAGTGCCACATGTTCACAAATATTCTCAGCTGAGATCCAAGTGTTTTATTTCTGTAAATGTTGATTATGGATTATGTTAACGAAAACTCCAAATTCAAGAAAATTAGAATATTGTAAGTTCAGTTCAGTCTTGTAAATTCAGTGTCACCTGCCAAGGTTTCCTGGTTTTTAAATGGTCCCTCAGTCTGGTTCAGTAGGACACACAGTTATCTACAAAGGAAGCGCGATGATCTACTCATGGGCTATTTTATTAGTCCGTAATGAATAGGATTGAGGTTTATATGGTCTGGTGCATCTATTAGATGAGATGAATGAGAGACATCAGTTCATCCGAGTCCTTCAGTCCCCTGCAGTGTTGATCAGGAAGATGGTAAAAAAAACCCCATGGCTATGCCAATTGCTATTTCAGATGAAAATTCCTTCGATAACTCCAATCTGACAATCGAAATATAAAACCACAAGTTACTGTCATAACGAACTCTAGACCCATAACCCTTCTGTTCTGTTCAGAAGACATCCAGACCCTCAGACAGCTCGCGAGACAGTTCCACGCTGTTATTCTTGCACAGCAAAGAATGCTTCTATGCTGGTGAACACCTATACTCATCCAGTAGAATTTCTTCTGTCACTGTCGCTGTCTAGATGTGGAGGATGTCACATGTCACTGTCACTGTCTAGGTGTAGAGGACATCTCATGTCACTGTCACTGGCCTGGAGGGATGTCCCCTTGTCGCTGTCTAGGTGTAGAGGATGTCACACTGTCACTGTCGCTGTCTAGATGTAGGACATCTCGCTGTCGCTGTCTGTCTAGATTGGGATGTCCTTGTCACTGTCACTGTCTAGGTGGAGGATGTCCCCGCTATCACTGTCACTTCTAGTCTAGATGTAGAGGACATCTCCTTGTCACTGTCACTGGCCTGGAGTGGGCTGTCGCTGTCTAGGTGGGATGTCTACCGCTGTCGCTATTAGATGAAGTCTCCTTGTCACTGTCACTGGCTAGGTGTGGAGGATGTCCCCTTGTCATAATCTCTAGGTGGAGGATGTCCCCTTGTCCTGTTCGTGTAGAGGATGTCACACTGTCACCGTCACTGGCCTAGGTGCAGAGGATGTCCCCTGTCACTGTCACTTTAATGTCCCCTTGTCACTGTCTAGTCTAGGTGGGGGATGTCTCCTGTCACTGTCACTGGCCTAGGGAAGTAAAGATCATTAGAAAGTTCTTTTGTTCTGTCACATGTTGTACATTATTAGATGCGTCTTTCTCTACAAACTGGGTAAACACTGTGATAATCTCTCATTGTCCTCAATCACCCATTCCCCTAATAATTTTAATTACTCACCCTCTCTAGTTGGATTATGTCCTTTTTGTATACTGGGGCCCAAGTATGCATATGTGGCCTCTACTGTGACAGAAGTTATGTTCTAGACCTCTTTTTGATGCATCCTGAATATATTTTGCCTTGGCTACCTGGCACTGGTCACTAAGGCAAACACTGTCCCACCTGTCCCCAAGTCTTTTCATTGGCAGTCTTACCCAGTAATTTACTATTAAATACATAATCAGACATTTTATTTTGGCAGTAAATGCATAACCCCACATTTGTCAATATTAAACTTAATTTACCATGCATGGCCCATGCTTCAGACAGATCCCCATATGTAATCTATTATCCTCCTCATTTTGATAACCTTACAAAGTTTGTATCATCTGCAAATAAGACTACCTGCCTCTGCCAAGCAAATCCTCAGGTCATTAATAAAGATATTAAACAGGAGGAAGGCCCAATACTGAACCTGTGGCACTTACTGGCGACTGTAACCCCCAATGCAGCCCTGTGGCACCCCATAGTAACTGTGACTCTCAATACTGACCCCTGTGGCACCCACACTGTATATGACTAATGCAACCCTGTAACCCCACTGTGGTGTGACCTCTCCAATACTGACACAGGCCCCACTGGTGACTGTGACCTCAATACTGACCCCTGGCACCCCACTAGTGACTGTGACCCCTCCAATGCCTTCCCTGTGGCCCCACTGGTGATATGCGGCCTGGCACCCACTAGTGACTGTGACCCCAATGCGGCCCTGTGGCACCCCACTGTGGTGTGACCTCCTCAATACTGACACAATGGCTACTTGTGACTGTGACAATCTGAATATTTACCTTTAATAAGCACCCTCTGTTTCTAATCAATGAGCCAGTGCAGGCAAAGATGCATATGTTTTCCCAGTCTAACATTCTCATTTGCATACCAGCTTAGCACAGCTATGGTACGTATCAACGCCTTTGAAAGAATCCAGATACACCACGTCACTGCAATACCCATGTCAGTCTTAACTACCTCTTCATAGAAGCTGATCAGATTAGTCTGGCAGAACCAGAGCGTAGGAATCCTCAGCACAGAGAGCGAAACACATCTGAAATGGGCCTACAACAGTATGGGATACCAAATTTATATATTTTTATTTATATATTAACCCCTTAAAAAAAGGTCAGAACAAGCGTCACCATCTCTGCCAAGCACTAATAAAGTCATTATCTGACACAGAGTGTGAGTTCATTTTCGTACATCAGATTGAACCCTACACCCTCATTACGGGTGCTGATGTCTTCTAGCAGCAGGTGAATCTTCCTTATGAATGGGATACTAAGGCACTTACAAGCTGGTCTCAATTTTCTTCTATAGGGCTTGCAAAATACAGCCAACCCCCATAAGAGTGCTATCGATGTCAGTCACTGCATTGTGATAGTATTCATTCTAAGGAAGATTCAGGGGACTTTCTGTTCCCCTGTTACAGGTCTCAATGGTGCCATCTCATATCCTCAGAAGGGGAGTTAAGTATTAATATAGCACAACCCTGCAAAGCCGCTCTGCACTGTATACGCCTGAGCAGATGGGATTAAATGCACTATCAATTGTACAACCTCTTTATTAAACGGTTAATACAGATCTGATGATGTACTAGGATCCACAGGATAGGTCATCAGTATCAGAAGATCAGGTGACAGTTCCAGAGCTAAGACCCACGTGATCAGCTGAGTAGTACCCAGTACAGCCTAGTCTATTCAAAGAAGGCGGAGCTGCAACTCCAGATATTTGCCCCAGTGTGCGCGCGTGGCAGACTGAAATCCCCTTACCCTTCGCAAACAAACAGAGGCCACTTTCAGCGGCCCTCATCAACTGATCACTGTGGTATCACCTGACCTATCTGATGCTGATGGCCTCTCCTATGGGAAGGTCATCAGTATCAATATCTTCAAAATAAAACTCCTTTAAAGTGCTGAAGACACTCTTAGATCACGTACAGCTTACATTAAACTTAGTACTGACCACTGAAAGTGCAGCTGGACTAACAAGACCCTGACAGAGGACACAAGACGACCTGTTAGCACCTCTGATAGAGCACAGGCAGAACCAGGGGGACCCGAGCGCTGCGCGTCACGTGCCGACGCTCTGCTCTAATCAACTCAGTTGTTACTGGCTGACTGAGGTTGGGCAAGGGAATGATAACCTCAGTCAGCCAGTAACAACTGAGGCTGAGCAGGGTTAGTAAAGCGCTGTAAAAGTCAGCAACGTGCGTTGCTCTGCGCTACACATCTTGGACTGATTCCTCACTCGGTTAATACAGCCAAGTACCCGGTGAGAGCCAGTCTAGGATGTTTAATGCTGAGCAACTGATGAATGGAAATCTTATGATCTACCGTTAGTGGGCCCCCACCTTCTCAATGCGCCAGGAGACGTCGTCCCCTCTGCCCCCCCGCTAGCTACGCCTCTGGACAGGACCGATTCCTCATAAACCCATGCTGATTGGGTGTTATAAGATTATTTACATTGAAGATACTCAGGATGTATCTCTTAGAAAACTCTCAAATATCTTACCCACCGCAGAGGTCCAGACTTACTGAAAATATAGTTTCAGGCTCCACTTTTAGACCTCTTTTTGAAATTGTCACCACACCTTGCTATGCGCTAATCAAGTGGGACAGACTGGTCATTGCGAGTCCTTAAATGGCCAAATATAAGGGTCTGTCTATCACTGTGCATAATTCAGGACTATTAGAGTGTATGCCATCTGGATAATTGTTTATCCTATTTTTAGTATTTTTGAAAAGCATTTTACACTACTCCTAGGTGCAGCAGGTGACATTTAATGGAGTTTATTACCCCTGTTGCTGTATTGGGTGTGTAAACACTGTGGAGAGAGGGCACCCTGCAATTCTGTCAGATAATACTCAATTTCTTCCAGAAAATGATTGCAATCACAAATGCTTTGGTAATAATATCTTCATTTATTTTGCTTGCAATGAAAAAACACAAAAGAGAATGAAAAAAGTCAAATCATTGATAGGAGGAGTATTATAGTAGTTATATTCTTGTACATAGGGGACAGTATTATAGTAGTTATATTCTTGTACATAGGAGCAGTATTATAGTAGTTATATTCTTGTACATGGTGATAGTATTATAGTAGTTATATTCTTGTACATAGGAGCAGTATTATAGTAGTTATATTCTTGTACATAGGACAGTATTATAGTAGTTATATTCTTGTACATAGGAGTAGTATTATAGTAGTTATATTCTTGTACATAGGAGGAGTATTATAGTAGTTATATTCTTGTACATAGGGGCAGTATTATAGTAGTTATATTCTTGTACATAGGGGACAGTATTATAGTAGTTATATTCTTGTACATAGGGGGAGTAGTATTATAGTAGTTATATTCTTGTACATAGGAGCAGTATTATAGTAGTTATATTCTTGTACATAGGAGCAGTATTATAGTAGTTATATTCTTGTACATAGGACAGTATTATAGTAGTTATATTCTTGTACATAGGAGCAGTATTATAGTAGTTATATTCTTGTACATAGGAGGAGTATTATAGTAGTTATATTCTTGTACATAGGAAGTATTATAGGTATTTGTAGTTATATTCTTGTACATAGGAGCAGTATTATAGTAGTTATATTCTTGTACATAGGAGTAGTATTATAGTAGTTATATTCTTGTACATAGGAGCAGTATTATAGTAGTTATATTCTTGTACATAGGAGCAGTATTATAGTAGTTATATTCTTGTACATAGGAGCAGTATTATAGTAGTTATATTCTTGTACATAGGAGCAGTATTATAGTAGTTATATTCTTGTACATAGGACAGTATTATAGTAGTTATATTCTTGTACATAGGAGTAGTATTATAGTAGTTATATTCTTGTACATAGGAGCAGTATTATAGTAGTTATATTCTTGTACATAGGAGCAGTATTATAGTAGTTATATTCTTGTACATAGGAGCAGTATTATAGTAGTTATATTCTTGTACATAGGAGCAGTATTATAGTAGTTATATTCTTGTACATAGGAGCAGTATTATAGTAGTTATATTCTTGTACATAGGAGCAGTATTATAGTAGTTATATTCTTGTACATAGGAGCAGTATTATAGTAGTTATATTCTTGTACATAGGAGTAGTATTATAGTAGTTATATTCTTGTACATAGGAGCAGTATTATAGTAGTTATATTCTTGTACATAGGAGCAGTATTATAGTAGTTATATTCTTGTACATAGGAGCAGTATTATAGTAGTTATATTCTTGTACATAGGAGCAGTATTATAGTAGTTATATTCTTGTACATAGGAGCAGTATTATAGTAGTTATATTCTTGTACATAGGAGCAGTATTATAGTAGTTATATTCTTGTACATAGGAGCAGTATTATAGTAGTTATATTCTTGTACATAGGAGCAGTATTATAGTAGTTATATTCTTGTACATAGGAGCAGTATTATAGTAGTTATATTCTTGTACATAGGAGTAGTATTATAGTAGTTATATTCTTGTACATAGGAGCAGTATTATAGTAGTTATATTCTTGTACATAGGAGTAGTATTATAGTAGTTATATTCTTGTACATAGGAGTAGTATTATAGTAGTTATATTCTTGTACATAGGAGCAGTATTATAGTAGTTATATTCTTGTACATAGGGGGCAGTATTATAGTAGTTATATTCTTGTACATAGGAGTAGTATTATAGTAGTTATATTCTTGTACATAGGAGCAGTATTATAGTAGTTATATTCTTGTACATAGGAGTAGTATTATAGTAGTTATATTCTTGTACATAGGAGCAGTATTATAGTAGTTATATTCTTGTACATAGGAGCAGTATTATAGTAGTTATATTCTTGTACATAGGAGTAGTATTATAGTAGTTATATTCTTGTACATAGGAGCAGTATTATAGTAGTTATATTCTTGTACATAGGAGCAGTATTATAGTAGTTATATTCTTGTACATAGGAGCAGTATTATAGTAGTTATATTCTTGTACATAGGAGCAGTATTATAGTAGTTATATTCTTGTACATAGGAGTAGTATTATAGTAGTTATATTCTTGTACATAGGAGCAGTATTATAGTAGTTATATTCTTGTACATAGGAGGCAGTATTATAGTAGTTATATTCTTGTACATAGGAGCAGTATTATAGTAGTTATATTCTTGTACATAGGAGCAGTATTATAGTAGTTATATTCTTGTACATAGGAGCAGTATTATAGTAGTTATATTCTTGTACATAGGAGTAGTATTATAGTAGTTATATTCTTGTACATAGGAGCAGTATTATAGTAGTTATATTCTTGTACATAGGAGCAGTATTATAGTAGTTATATTCTTGTACATAGGAGCAGTATTATAGTAGTTATATTCTTGTACATAGGAGCAGTATTATAGTAGTTATATTCTTGTACATAGGAGCAGTATTATAGTAGTTATATTCTTGTACATAGGAGCAGTATTATAGTAGTTATATTCTTGTACATAGGAGCAGTATTATAGTAGTTATATTCTTGTACATAGGAGCAGTATTATAGTAGTTATATTCTTGTACATAGGAGCAGTATTATAGTAGTTATATTCTTGTACATAGGAGAGTATTATAGTAGTTATATTCTTGTACATAGGAGCAGTATTATAGTAGTTATATTCTTGTACATAGGGGGCAGTATTATAGTAGTTATATTCTTGTACATAGGAGTAGTATTATAGTAGTTATATTCTTGCACATAGGAGCAGTATTATAGTAGTTATATTCTTGTACATAGGAGCAGTATTATAGTAGTTATATTCTTGTACTAGGAGCAGTATTATAGTAGTTATATTCTTGTACATAGGAGTAGTATTATAGTAGTTATATTCTTGTACATAGGAGTAGTATTATAGTAGTTATATTCTTGTACATAGGACAGTATTATAGTAGTTATATTCTTGTATATAGGGGCAGTATTATAGTAGTTATTCTTGTACAGGAGTAGTATTATAGTAGTTATATTCTTGTACATAGGAGCAGTATTATAGTAGTTATATTCTGTACATAGGAGTAGTATTATAGTAGTTATATTTTGTACATAGGACAGTATTATAGTATTATATTCTTGTACATAGGAGCAGTATTATAGTAGTTATATTTTTGTACATAGGACAGTATTATAGTAGTTATATTCTTGTACATGGGAGTAGTATTATAGTAGTTATATTCTTGTACATAGGAGCAGTATTAACGATACTTAGATACACCAGGGTCTTCTTGATGCTAAATCTGTGTAACTTGATGGGAACCATCTCACGGTGATCTTTGCCTCCCCCCTCCTCTCCTGTATTCGCAGGTAGTTTACCTGTGCTGTGGGGTTGACAGACTGTAGTAAAGTCAGAATCCCATAAGAAAGGTTAATAGAAGTGAAGGCAGGAGGGGAGACGCGGAGGGGGATGGGGGTCTGGAATTGCCTATCAGGTGACCTAGGGTCCCAACCAGTATGCAACCCCCAGGAGTCAGCGTCAGAGCAACCCCGGCATATGTAAGTGCAAATGCCTCCTTGGACAACCCCTTTAAACAATTTGTACATTACAACTATCCATAACCCCACAGGACAGGAGATAAGAGTCAGATTGCTAGGTTCTGACTACTGGAACCCCCATCATACTGAATGGCATGACTGAAGTGAATAGGTGACGGTCACTGAAACATACCTGCGCTTCATGGGAGGCGTGGTTGATTTTCTTGACTGAGTCAGATCTGCCGTTTCAGTGCTAATGAAATGAAACAACCCTTTAAAGGATTCCTTAAAATTAAATGCAGGCATTTCGATTCCTGCGGTCGAGCCTTCACCTCCATCACTCCTGTTAGTATACAGACAGCGGCAACCAAACTTCTCTCTGCTAGGAGCTGATTTTAGCTGCATCGGCCTTGTTCACATGAGTCTGTATACAGATGGCCGCTAACACAATAACAAAGAATTTCTGTGCTCTGGAGTAGATTTGCCAGCTTTCCCCTGCCCATCTATGAGCCTGGACATGCCCTTTTCACAGTGGGCTTGCTGGTCTAGTTGTCCCGTGGTGTCGATGAACAGACTGCCGGCCTCCTGAATAGGCAGTATGGTGGTTTGGAATAGACAATGTGCTTTCCCATGGAGTCCTACCGTGACCGTGGTCAATGACTGGCGTTGTTACAGTCACTGTGATCGATCAGTGATCACATCTATTATGTTAGTATATAAACATGATATGTCGACTGGCAAGACGAAGGATGGAAAGGAACCATGATAAAACAACGAGTACTGACGTAACATCATCGATCCCCGTATACTCTTCTAGTGCAATGTTTAGTGCACTTAATGCGTATTTTCCCCTCAGGCAGCTGATCTATTCATGAGAGTGTTGAGTCTTGCAATTAAAAGATTAGGTAATGATGATAAGGAAAAATGCAGCCATATATAAGCATGCTTTCAGAAATAGAAGAGGTTAATAGTTTATTTCTGTCCATTCACAAAATGAAGAGAAGAATCTGGGCTCCTTTGGAGGAGTCTTGGATGTGAACAAATCAGAAAATCACATTGTCTGATTTTTAAAATTTATTTGCAAATAATTAAAGAGAATGGAAGACATACAGAACCGCTGATAATCTCCCTCCATCAGGCTCCACGCAAGATCTCACCCCGTGGGGTCAAAATGAATACAGAAGCAGTGAGCAAATCCCAGAACTATGAGACTAGTGGTGACCTGCAGCTGATTCAACATGGCTCATGTACATACGCCGCCAGAGATACCACTGCAGTATAAATGTCCCCCAAGGCAGTACCGTCTGAGATTTGCTAGAGCTGGATGTCCAGAAAATTATTGGGAGAATATGTCAGATGGAAACCAAAGTAGAAGTGTTTAGTAGAAACCCAACTCGTGGAGGAGAGTGAATGCCCAGGTTGCATCCAAAAGAACACCAAACCTACTGAAGCATGGGGGGAACAACTCAGCATGTAATAAGGGCTGTTTCTCTGCAAGACAAGAATGACGATCATTAATATGGAAAATGAATAAGAACCCTTATGAGCTGAAGATTCTGATGCAAACCTCCTTCCATCAACAGAAACATTGAAGATGAAGAACGTAACTGGGCCACCGCCAGAACTTAGCAGGCCTAAGAAGCATTTCAAGGTCACAAATAGCCTAGCCAACTTACATAGAAAACCTTGCAGGGAGTTGAAAGTCCGTGTTGCCAACGGCAACCCCAAAACATCCCTGCTCTAGAGACATCTGCATGTAGGCCAATATACCAGCAACAGTGTGTGCCAACCTTGTGAAGACTACAGAGAAGCGTTTCACCTCTGTCATTGCCAACAAAATATATAACAAAGTATTGAAAGGAACTTTTATGATTGATATTTATTTTCCACCATAATAAATTTTCTAGATTTGTTTTCTCATTTTGTCTCTCATAGTTGGGTCTGCCTATGATGACAATTTACAGGCGGCCTCATCTTGCAGTGGGAGAACTTGCCACAGTGGTCATTTATTCTCTTTTTCACCCTTATACTCACCTGGTTAGAATATCACTTGATGCGTTTTCTATATAAAAATATTTCCCTCTATGAGCAGAGACAGATGAGGCAGAATTGAAAAAAGATCACAAAGTCCATCAGTGAAGCCATTCGGCCAGGGGATATTTTGCACAATGTGGTAGGTCCTTCCCTGAAACTGTGATGGCAGAAGGCTCGGGACTGAGTCTTAGGCCCTCATCCCAGTGCCACTGGCCTCAAGTTGACTATAGACCCCTCAGATATGAAACATCTAGGAGTTTTCTGAAATCACGCCTGGCTTAAGTAAGGTGGCTACACCTGCATGTTTTCTATTATCAGGTAATAGCTATCAGGACTTAGTATACTATTTCAGTGACTCCCTCATGATTATATGTCGCTCACCATGCCTGCAGTAATGACTATGACAACACCGCTGCTCTTCCATGGCTGAGGATCATTGGCTCCACCAAGTTGAGTGGTGTGCTGCACTTGTTGGAAACTCCCAACAAGCCTGTAAGGTCAGACTGGGACTGCCCTTGGGCCCAGGTTGGGCAACATGGAGGCCACCCACACCTTTGAAATGAGAAGTCCATTTATTCTGACCTCCATCCTGTCAGATTACAGCTGTCAATCACAACAGTGTCCATTGTATTTGATCCCGGTACACCAGTATCCGCCATATTAATGAGTGGATTCAATCTGAAAAATGCTCCTGCTGTGCAACCCATACAGTTCTGGGCGGCGGTGTCCCTGCAGCGGCATCTCCCTCCGCAGCTTCTGAAGATACCCGGCAGGTGCATCTCAACGTAGCACTGCGCCCGTACCCGCTCTGTGCACTGCGCTCTGCCACCCCCACGCAGATCCACCACGCAAGCGTGGCCATACGGCGGCGTCCCTGCGTGCGTTGTGAGCACCCGGTGCGCCGCCGCCTGCACGTAGCACTGGTTTTCTATAGCGCGAGCTCTCAGCAACACCTGCAAGGCAGAGGAGGATAGTGAAGTATCACACTTGTATCTAATCATGAAAGTATTCATGGCTGACCTCCCAGTGTGCCAGCCCTGAGAGCAGTGAAAGCCGGGGAGTAGGTGAGCAGATCCCGCTCCTTCAGACAACGCCAGGCCCACACGCGCAGATATAGCAGACTGTGAGCAGCTTCCCGGGGTGCTTGGCAGAGTAGTGCAATCTCAGCTCCAGGGTGGGCTTCACTCCTTCCGATTGGCATATAATATAGTTCACATCAAACAGGTGGAACACGGTAGACACGATGCGGCATTTCTACTCGGAGATGTCTGAATATGGAGCAAGGAGATACCAACAACGCAGTGAGACCCATCCAGAGCTGCATCTATCCATCTTACAGTTGTGCTTCTGAGCTATGAATGCAGCTCTGGATAACTGGAGCAAATAAGTGATATCACTAGTCTCTACCTGTAGCATCCAGGATCAACGTGGGAAGTTGGAAGTCCTCCGCGTCCTGTCCCAGTCCGATCCCTTCCTCTGAGAGGTGGCCAGATGCGCAGTCCAGAACTGGAGGAAGAAAGATCACAGAATGATGGAATACAACCCACAAATGAAGGCAGGCAACACCTCTGCTCCTCCTCACTCACATCTAACCTCTCAATCGCACTCAAGCTGAGCTCACTCTGCTGTCACATCATATGCAAGAGACTTAGAGCTGGATCTGTCAAAATAGAACAACTGTATGCAGAATCGGAACAGCTTCGTGTGGAGCATATGGGTAATATGCTTCTTTAGATGGAGACATATGAATAGTGTCTGCAGCTTTAGACATCCGGATTGTATTAATGCAGCAATAGGACAGACATCCCAGACAATGTCTGAAGCGATAGGACAGACATATGGGCATGCGTGTCGCAGCTTTAGAGTGACTGGGACATCAGTGATATGCAGATTTAGATGACTTCCAAGGCATGAATGCGTAGCACAGATATGACGGGCATCAGTGCCAATGTGCAGCTTTAGATATGACGGGCATCCGGACAATGTGCAGCTTGGAACCAGGCAGACATCAGTTGTAATACCTTTAGATAGGACAAGGCATCAGTTAATGTAATAAGACTATGTAACAGAGCATATGGACAAACGTGTGCAGCTTTAGATTAGGCGGAGCACATCGGACAATGTGCAGCTTTAGGACATGGAGCATCCCGGGTAATGTGCAGCTGGAACTGGAGCATCCTGTGTAATGCCTTTAAGCATGACTGGAGCACCAGGTGTGCAGCATGACACAGACATATAGTGCGTGTGATGCCTTTAGGTGACCGGAGCATCGGGCAATGTAGCTTTAGATATGACTGGAGGCATCAGTTGTGTAATGCAGCTGATATTTGGAGCATCAGTTAATGCGGCAGGTCGGCTGGAGCATCCGGATTTAGCTAACAGCTTGTTCTTGACTGGAATATAGACTTGCGTGGTGCAGCATGACTTGAAACATCAGATATGTCAATACCTTTTTAGATATGACTGGAACATCAGTTGGATATGCAACAACTGGTATATGATTGCAACTTTAAACTAATTGCACACACGTCATTCCGTAGCTAGGAAAGCTTGCAAACGAGCCGAACAACAAGATAAAGTAGGAACTGACTTTGAAGTATTATGTGATAATGTAGCCACAGTATCGCCAGCACACGGAACATATGAATACATGATCATATGCATTAATAACAAATAATAGGTCAATAATAGCTATCTAGGAAAACCCGTATAGCACACACTGAGACTCGGGCCGCAGCAAAATCCTACTATTGTAAAACAGATAGTAATTTATCACAACCCCGCCCCTTGCAGGCCCTCCTCACCTGGCAGAGCACTATAGGCATGAAGTCTCTGCCAGGCTCAGGGCTCTCCTGGTGCTGCTACTGTCCTCGGGAAAACCTGCAGGCATGTGCTCATGGAATGAAGGAAGCGTGAAGAGTTCTGCTCCTTATGAAGGTAGACGTCATCTGACTTGGACAGCGATCCATGCTCCTAGGCTCCCCACCAACAGCGGTATTGTCCTGGACCTGGAGATAAATATGGTGGCATGTACAGAATATAGCACCCTATAAGCCGCTCATCTAAGCCCTCGATGGTGGCAACCAATCAATGATTGTCAGAATGACCCCAGGGTGGAAGGCCCCATTAATAGGGGCCCTGGAGAACACTGGGGATAGCCAGGACTACAGATGCAAGAGCCCCTCCTATATATGCTGTGCTTATGGGAGTCAGGTGGTAAAGTCAATCATCCATCACTTCCCCGCCCCTCTTACACCTCTCTGCACACTCAGACAAAGACCCCTTAAATCCCTTATTTTAATGGGTCTCTACAAATCCAGAGCAGGCAGGCAAGACTGTAATTCCTCAGAAGCAGCACTCTCACCTTCCACACAGTCTCTAAGTCATTAACTGGTCTATAGGTATGACGTCACTCACCACAGCCCGGCATTCTTGGCGTCCCAACGATCCGCCAGCCATCCGGCACCTTCCAGCACTCCAGATGACGGCCGGAACGCAGGCCGAAAATCACGTATTCTGAATTTCAATTGCGCGGAGCAACGAATGTGAGGAGAAGATAACGTCAGCAATAAAACGAATAATGACAGATATCACACCTCTAATGTATATACCCTGTATCTCACCTCTTATATATACGCTGCGCCGCTATCCTCGCCTGCTCAGGGAGTGTACATATCTACAATCACAGGCGTAACCCAGTATTACAGTGCTGCTATCTATCTGTATACAATAGTGATGTCACTGCTGTAATATATCACTATATAGGGAGGTGGTGATGTCACTGCTGCTAATATATCACTATATGTAATGGAAGCGTGGTCTCACTATTATAATAAATCACTATATGGAAACGTAATAATCACTGATAATAATAATATCACTATATGTGGAGAATTATTAAAACAAACCCCGTAATATATAACTATATGTAGGCGGTAATCACTACTGTAATATATCACTATAATAATATATATATATATGATATCACTGATATAATATATCACTATATGGATATATATATATTGATAATCACTGATATAATATATCACTGAATTGTCAAAAGCCAAATTGGATATAATTCCACACCAAACATAAAAAGGGGGTGGACAAAAGTATTGGCACCCTTTGAAAAATCATGTGATGCTTCTCTAATTTGTGTAATTAACAGCACCTGTTACTTACCTGTGGCACATAACAGGTGGTGGCAATAACTAAATCACACTTGCAGCCAGTTGAAATGGATTAAAGTTGACTCAACCTCTGTCCTGTGTCCTTGTGTGTACCACATTGAGCATGGAGAAAAGAAAGAAGACCAAAGAACTGTCTGAGGACTTGAGAAGCAAAATTGTGAGGAAGCATGAGCAATCTCAAGGCTACAAGTCCATCTCCAAAGACCTGAATGTTCCTGTGTCTACCGTGCGCAGTGTCATCAAGAAGTTTAAAGCCCATGGCACTGTGGCTAACCTCCCTAGATGTGGACGGAAAAGAAAAATTGACGAGAGATTTCAACGAAAGATTGTGCGGATGGTGGCTAAAGAACCTCGACTAACATCCAAACAAGTTCTAGCTGCCCTGCAGTCCGAGGTACAACAGTTTGGAAGAATGTTCTCTGGTCAGATGAGACAAAAGTAGAGCTTTTGGGAAAAGGCTGAGGTAGAGGGTGACACAAGAGCTTACAATCTATGAGGTAGAGGTGACACAAGAGCTTACAATCTATGAGGTAGAGGTGACACAAGAGCTTACAATCTATGAGGTAGAGGTGACACAAGAGCTTACAATCTATGAGGTAGAGGTGACACAAGAGCTTACAATCTATGAGGTAGAGGAGGACACAAGAGCTTACAATCTATGAGGTAGAGGTGACACAAGAGCTTACAATCTATGAGGTAGAGGAGAGCTTACAATCTATGAGGTAGAGGAGGTGACACAAGAGCTACAATCTATGAGGTAGAGGAGGTGACACAAGAGCTTACAATCTATGAGGTAGAGGTGACACAAGAGCTTACAATCTATGAGGTAGAGAGGTGACACAAGTGACACAAGAGCTTACAATCTATGAGGTAGAGGTGACACAAGAGCTTACAATCTATGAGGTAGAGGAGGTGACACAAGAGCTTACAATCTATGAGGTAGAGGGGTGACACAAGAGCTTACAATCTATGAGGTAGAGGTGACACAAGAGCTTACAATCTATGAGGTAGAGTGACACAAGAGCTTACAATCTATGAGGTAGAGGTGACACAAGAGCTTACAATCTATGAGGTAGAGGTGACACAAGAGCTTACAATCTATGAGGTAGAGGAGGTGACACAAGAGCTTACAATCTATGAGGTAGAGGAGGTGACACAAGAGCTTACAATCTATGAGGTAGAGGTGACACAAGAGCTTACAATCTATGAGGTAGGAGGTGACAATGAGGTAGAGGTGACACAAAGAGCGTGGTGTAGAAGGTACTGCCATTACTACATATATAAACAACAGAGCTATGTGTCAATCCTTCTGTCAGATGCCAGACATATAAGTTAGTCACAAATGCAGCCTCATATCCTGTGAGCTAATCTTGGAGGAAACAATGAGCTCTAACGGAAGAGATTTACATTAGGAGTTGTGATACAAATGAATATCTTTAGTTGAAATGAAATAGTTAAATCAGATAGTCCGGATAAGAGCTATTCAGAGAATGAGTGCAGTATTACTGCAATAATATATATATGGAAGATGATATCACTGATATGAAATGATGTAATTATTTGCTATTTCTTGAACTCTTTTCCTTCTGTAGCCGACAGAACAGGGAGCCAGCATCTAGGCGAGGAACAGAGGATAGGCCCTGAATGAACACACGTAATATATTAAAATACTTACCTCATTCTCTAATGAATATAGTACCAATACAGGCCTGTATTCTCAGTGATGTCCACCGCTGCTGATCTCTAGTATATGGATAGGCTGTATTCTCACTGATGTCACCATGATCTCTGGTATATGGATAGGCTGTATTCTCAGTGATGTCACAGCTACTGATCTCTAAGTATGTAAGGATAGGCTGTATTCTCAGTGATGTCTCTGCTCATCTCTAGTATATGGATAGGCTGTATTCTCAGTGTTGTCACTGATCTCTAGTATATGCATAGGCTGCTCCTTCTCAGTGATGTCACTGCTGATCTCTAGTATATGGATAGGCTGTATTCTCAGTGATGTCGCCGCTGATCTCTAGTATATGGATAGGCTGTATTCTCAGTGATGTCACCGCTGCTGTCCTCTCTAGTATGTGGATAGGCTGTATTCTCAGTGATGTCACTGCTGTGATCTCTAGTATATGGATAGGCTGTATTCTCAGTGATGTCACTGCTGATCTCTAGTATATGGATAGGCTGTATTCTATGTCACTGCTGATCTCTAGTATATGGATGGGCTGTATTCTCAGTGATGTCACTGCTGATCTCTAGTATATGGATAGGCTGTATTCTCAGTGATGTCACCACTGATCTCTAGTATATGGATGGGCTGTATTCTCAGTGATGTCACTGCTGATCTCTAGTATATGGATAGGCTGTATTCTCAGTGATGTCACTGCTGATCTCTAGTATATGGATAGGCTGTATTCTCAGTGATGTCACTGCTGCTCTCCCTAGTATATGGATGAGCTATGATGTCACTGCTCTCTATATATGGATGGGCTGTATTCTCAGTGATGTCACTGCTGCTCTCTAGTATATG